>CM060956.1:66878685-66941185 GCA_030765055.1 Mantis religiosa | reverse complement strand
AATATTATCCCTTATAAAACCCACAGTTTCGAAAATATACAGATTTGGTAGTGTAAGAATATGATTTTGCCAAATTTAGCATTAGCCTAAGTATTTTCTTTTGCATTATGAATAGCGCACTTATTTCACTCATAAGAGAGGTAAATATTTTTAGTGTTTGGAGGTTACTGATGCTTTTTAAGACATATATTAATTACATAATGTACCCTATTTATTCTTGCTATAACATTTTTAATATGACTTTTCCAATCTAAGTATTTCTCTATTACAGTTCCCAAAAATTTTGTTTCAGAAACATATTGTATGGTTTCTTTGTTATACATAACTGTTTGTCCTACTGATTTATTACTTCTATTAGAGCAAGTGATGCACATGTAGTAAGACTTTTTCCCATTTAACATTAGTTTATTTGCTGTTAGCCATTTCTCCATATTTATCATTGTATCCACATTTATCAGTGGTTTGGATATTCCAGATTTGTGGCAACTTGAAACGCTAAGTGTCAGAGACCCTGTTGAAATGAAAACAAGAAAGAATCTAGAAAAGGAACCTTTGGAATTTTTCAAGAAAACAGTCACGTTTAAGGAAGATGGGAGATACAAAGTTTGACTACCATTCAAGGAAGGTCATCCACCACTAAGCAGCACAAGAAGATGGCACAGAAGAGGCTAATCAAAACTACACATGGATTAAAGGACATGAATAAATATGAAGATTATGATGCTGTACTTCTTCATTGGTTAGATGATGGCATAATTGAACCTGCTCCCAGTAACAATGAAGGAGATTACTACTTACCTCATCAAGCAGTAATTAAAGAATCCAGTTTGACAACTAAGGTTAGACTGTAGTTTGATTAACTTTAAAGAGAGTCGATTAAAGACACTAGACAACACTTACTTTTAAATTTAAAAGTAAGTGTTGTCTAGTGTCTTTAAATTTAAAAGTAAGTGTTGTCTAGTGTCTTTAATCGACTCTCTTTAAAGTTAATTTATCATAACAACACTGTTTTCAACACTTCCAAGAAAGGAATTGCTGTAGTTTGATGCTTCTGCAAACGACAAGAATGGTAATTCATTAAATACCTGCCTAGAAGCAGGTCCAAAGCTAATAGAAAAGATTACCCAGATTCTGATACAACTCAGGAAACACAGGATAGGCATCACAGCTGATATTGAGAAGGCTACAGATTGGCTTAGAAGAAAGTGACAAAAATTTCTTAAAATTCCTGTGGTGGAAGAAATGAAACTTAACGGAATACAGGCATTGCAAGGTAGTTTTTTTGGAATTTCTTCAAGCCCTTTTTTAATTGGAGCAAAAATATCATATCATTTGGAAAGATCTCCAGATAACATGAAGAAAACTGCAGTGAAATTGCAACAGTCATTCTATGTAGATAACTATGTCACCAGTGTTGTGAATGAAGAAGCGCTAGATCAATTTGTGAAAGAAGCAGTGGAACTGAAGTCATCTGGAGGCTTTCAATTTCGTGGATGGATCAGTGGCATTATTATCCCAAAGAAGAAGTTTCAGAGAGAAAATCGGTTCCTGGGATTAATTTGGGACCCAGAAGCAGATAAACTTTACTCTATTATTGATGTGATATTGGCATTGTCACACACAATTACAAAGAGAAGGTTATTGTCAGCTTCCCAGAGAATATTTGATCCTGTTGGGTACATATGCCCTACAACTATAACCTTAATTTCCAAACTGTTACTGCAAACAATCTGGAAGGAGAAGTATTGATGGGATGATGAGTTGCCAGATCATATAACAGATGATTTTGTGTCATGGACAAAGCAAATACATTGGCTGAAAGTGTGGTATTCTGAGAACACTTTCATCAAACATCTCAAGGGCAGATTATATACAATTGCATATATTCTGTGATGCAAGCAAACATGCTTATGCAGCCTATGGTTTTCTGAGATCTGAAACAGATGCAGAAGTGTTGGTAAAGCTAGTACAAGCTAAAACTAGGATTGCACTGATACACCCAGTGACCATACCTTGTCTGGAACTTTTGGCTGCGGTCATAAGAGTTCATATGAGTATTCAGAGAAAGGAAGCTTTGCAAGTTGAACACCTAAAGATTATTTATGGACAGTTTCTGGATTAAGAGAAATGAAAACTGGAACACCTTCATTGCCAACAGACGTAACGAAATATGTTCTTCCAGTAATCCAAATGACTGGCATCATGTACCTGGTGACATAAATCCAGCTCATTTGCCATCAAGAGGATGCAACCCAAAGGTGCTTTTTGACAGCTGTTGGTGGGAGAGACCCCAGTGGCTCCAGTAAACAGCAACAGAGTGGCCTCAGGAAGAATACACTGCTTCAGAAGAAGAAGTGAACTTAGAGAAAAAGAAAGGGATTGTTGGAACAACAGTCACTTCCAAAGTTGGGAATTTTGTCAATCAACTACTTTATTTCTCACAGTACACAAAGATTGTCCACATGATTGCTTGGATTGTGAGATTCTATCATAATCTCATTCATCAGAGAAAGATAAAAGGAGAATTGACTTTTGAAGAAACTCAAGAGGCAGAGTTTAGATTAGCGAAGGCTGTGCGGCAGAATGTTTCTCAATAGGAAGCAGAGTCATTAAGAGTATGCAACTATTAAGAGACAAAGTTGGGCTGCTGAGAGTGAAAACTAAGCTTGACTTCAGTGAGGAAACAGGGTGCTTTAGAACACCTATATTATTGCCAAGCAAACATGTGATTACTTCAAGATTAATAAGAGAACAACATCAACGTGCTATGCATCCTAATTTGCAAATATTGCTGGCTCTATTTAGAAAATGCCATTGGATTATTGGTGCACGGAAAGTGGTGAAGCAAGTGATTAATGAATGTGTTATCTGCAAGAGACATGGAATTACTGCACTAGAAGTACCCTTTGCACCACTACCAAAGGAGAGAATTGGACCTTATTCCAAGCCATATGAAGTCACAGGAATAAACTATTCTGGACCATTATTTTTAAAATCAAGAAAAAAGGGCATGGATTGTCTTATTCACTTGTGCAGTATACTGTGCTGTACATCTCAAACTAGTCCAGTCTATGAACACAGAAGCATTCATCCAAGCTCTAAGGAGATTTTAGCTCGCAGAGGGAGAGTGTCAACTATCTGGTCAGATGACGGCACCAACTTCGGTACTAACCGAGCACTGTGAGAACTTGATTAGAAAGAAATTGTGAACAATGCCTCTAACAAGAAAAATCTCATGGAAGTTCAATCCACCTACTGCTGCATGGTAAGGCGGATGGTGGGAGGAATGCTCAAAATGGTAAAGAACTCCTGCGTTAAAATCTCAGTCAAGCTTGCTTGCAGTATGAAGAATTATACACAGTTTTATATGATTGTGAAGCCATTATAAACTCTCGACCACTTACCTATGTATTGGAAAATTCAGATGAGCTGATTCTACTGACTCCAGCAGTTTTTCCCTGTAGTGAAACCCCAGACTTGGATGCTATTGATAGCTCAGCTCTGCAATACCGGTGGAGATATATCCAGAAATTGAGGGAAGATTTAAGAAGATTCAAAAGGGAATACCTAGCTCTGCTGATCCACAGAGGCCCACGGAAGGAACATGCTGTCAGCATAGGGGACATTGTGTTGAATGGAGATGACTCTATGAAATGTATCAACTGGTCATTAGGAATTATTTTGGACCTATACCGAGGGATGGATGTAGTATCAAGAGTGGCTTTAGTGAAGACAGGAGAACGAGTCCAACCCAAATCCTTTGAAGATTTCCTCCAGAGAAACAAAGGAATTGAGTACTTGTGACACCACTCCAACAACAGTACCAGACTTGGTGAGTGCCAAGGTTGTGAAAACAACCTGATTGGTGGAAAGGTGAATGTTCCTAAATGTTTGGACCTATAATGAAAAATCTGTGTTATTTAAGTTTGGAATTGTAATGCACATTAATGTTAGTCATGTATTTAAAGTTGTGTTGCAATTCAAAAGTCAATGTTTTAAATTGCAAGGTGGGAGGATGTTGGCAAATGCAAATCATTAGACTAGCAACTCTTTATAACAGTAACACATTCTGTAATTTATAATCTTTTTTTTTTTTTTTTTTTTTTTTTTTATTGCTGAAAAAATATATGTGGAGAGGCTAACAAATATAACATGCCCTTGAAAAAGAAGAGTGCATTTTGTGCTTCAGTGATAACAAAATATAATAAAGGGTCTCTCTTAAATGTGGTTTTACTCCATCCAATTGGCTGCTGGCCTGGTAGAATTCAAGGACAAATTTCATTCAATTTGAAAGTCACATCCAGCAGTAAACAATAACTTATTTTGCTAATCACTGAAGTTAACATTTTTTAACGAACACCAAGCAACCATGTGAAGTGACTAGCAGTTTTATAAGTTAACATGTTTATACTTACACTTTTGGCATTTCTCCTAATTCCTCTCCTGAGTTGTGTATGTATCCTACAAAAATAAAGTTATTCCATATTACTTTATGTGAATCCTACAACATTGGAGCAACTGCTATTGTGAATCAGACTAAATGAGAGGCAGATATGCTATCTTCACATCACAAAGGCAGTGTGTATGTGTGTGCACATGTGCATCTGTATACATATAAGTCTGTGAATAGCATAACTCGACAATGAATATCAACATTAATTTCCATCAATTAACTAAAATAATAAGAGTAAAATGATGAAGTCTGGGACTCAAGTACTTACAATAGTAAGTCACCACAAACGGTGTATCTAGGATGCAAGAGCCCCTAGTGCTTTACCGGGGAAATATACGAGTCAAATGCATAATTTAGTGTCAGGACGGCACGTTGGCCATGGTAGCTCAGTGGGTTAGAGAGACTGGACGGAAACCAGGAGATCCGTGGTTCAAATCCCGGCCATGGCATTGAATTTTTCATGTTGACTCTATCAAAAATGTTAGACTATATACGGCTAGTGTAAAGAAATGATTAATGTCCATCAATTAACTAAAATAATTACAGTTAAATGATAAAGCCTGGTACTCAAGTACTTACGATAGTAAGTTGCCACAAATGGTGTATCTCAGATGTGAGAGCCCCTAGTGGTTTATCGGGGAAATATACGATTGATGGAGATTAATCATTTCTTCAAACTAGCCGTATAAGGCTAAGATGTTGGATTGATAGAGTCGATTGGAGAATTTAATGTTGTGATGTCAAATTGACCATGGTAGCTCAATGAGTAAGAGCGAATGGACGGAAACCAGTAGATCCGTGGTTCAAATCCTGGCCATGGCATTGAATTTTTCAGGCCGGCTCTATCAATCCAACTAGCCTTATACGGCTAGTTTGAAGATATGATTAATTTCCATCAATTAACTTAAATAATAAGAGTTAAAATGATGAAGCCTGGGACTCAAGTACTTACAATAGTAAGTCTCCACAAACGATGTATCTCAGATGCAAGAGCCCCTAGTGGTTTACTGGGGAACTATATGAGTCGATTGGAGAATTTAATGTCATGACGGCAAATTGGCCATGGTAGCTCTTCCATTTACTTCCCAGTTGCTTATGTGCAGAAAAATGTCAAAAAATAGTAAAATCTGCAAAAGAAAAAGCTATCTTTTAGTACTTCCCAGTCCTATACACATACTAATTTAGCTGTCATAGCCTAACTGGAAATGCATATCAGTACCATAAGTTCCTGTTATTCCGTTCATAAACACACATTAACCTAGGTGTCAGGTTTTTTAATACAGGCTATATTCAATCTCTTGATAATTATCTCTCACTCTGGTTTTTGATTAGATGTTGCCAGCTCCTTGTTATAAACAGCAGAGCTACAAACTAGCCTCTTATCACCCAAATGGTTTTGGAAATAAAGTTGTTTTAAGATACATATCTTTTTGCGATCTCTTGCTGCAGAAAACAAAATTTAATGGTTTCACTGAGATATCTACAAATTTCTTACTTAAACGGAATTTCAAAAACCAGGATAAATGATTCTGAACCAGTTGCTATTACTAAAAATGTCCCATAAGGCACTATACTTTTATCTCTGTTATGTTCAATATTTATAAATGACTGGCCATATGATCTTGGAAAAAGAGTCAACAACAGTGCTCTTTGCAGATTATAATGGTGCGCTTATATTGGGAAACTAACAAAAGGAATTAGAGTGTCTATAAAACAAACTTTATTCAATTCAAAACAAAGCATATTTAAGCAAATTAATTATCTGATATAATTACACCATAAGTAAAGAAACTAATACAAAATGTCTTGAGCTTCAAATAGATGATGTGTTCAGTCGGAGAATTAAACTATAATTCTAAAATATCAAAAATGTTTGTGCACCTTGCACCAAAATGTAGAAAAGTACCAGAAGTAGCTCTGCTTACTGTGTATTAAGAAACTTATTTAGTTTTTGAGGTCCAGGTTCAAAAGGGTAGAGAACAATTGTTTTGTTGAACATAAAAATCCTTAGCATGGTTTCTTTAGGAAATGAAGGACAGAAAAGCTAGTGGTCCCACATCATACATTTAAGGCATTTAAAAGAAGCTCAAGCTTGATAAAAAAGCCTTTGAGCAAAATTAAGGGATCCTTCATGCCCAATATAGAGTGCGATACTGAGCACCACAGCAGTTAAAAAAGGGCATTCATAAATATTCAGCCTTTTTCTATTAAGAAACTTAAAAAAATCTGCTTAACCAAAATGCCTTAACAGCACATTTTGCTTTCTTTCATTCCATGTTGTGATATGGAATTATCTTCTATGGTAATTCAGTGCACAGCAAGCAATTGTTTATATTACCAAACATGGACCATATGCATTGTCTGTGGCATTGGACGCTATCATTCCTCTACGCAAACCAAAAATTTTTTATTTCTGATGGTGAGTACATTGATTATCTCTTGAGCTATTTTACAAATAATTATAACTTCACAACAAACCTTGTTGTGCATGACCACATTAAGAGGAATTTGTATAGAGCATTAACAGTTTAACACTGTTCCAAACAGCATGTTACTATTCTGCAATAAAAATGTATAATAACCTTATGTATTACCTAAACCTATTAGCCCATAATAAACATAAAATCTTCAACAAAGATTTGAAGTCATTTAAGTTAATTGATGGAAATTACTCATTTCTTCACACTAGCCATATATAGGCTAAGGTTTTGGATAGAGTCAAACTGAAAAATTCAATGCCACAGCTGGGATTTCATCCACACTTCTCCTGGTTTCCATCCAGTTGCTCTTACCCATTGAGTTATCATGGCCAACCAGCCGTCGTGACATTCAAATTCTCCAATTGACTCATTTATTTTCCTGGTAAACCACTAGGGGCTCCATTTGTGGCGACTTACTATTGTAAGTTCTTGCGTCCCAGGCTTCATCATTAAACTCTTATTTAGTTAATAGATGGAAATTAATCATTCCTTCACACTAGCCGTATATAGGCTACAGTTTTGGATAGATAGTCAAACTGAAAAATTCAATGCCATGGCCGGGATTTGAACCACGGCTCATGTATACATAGATGGATTGCAGCAGGAATGTTCCCATGATGCCTCAAGTGGGACGCATGTGCTGCATGCATATCCTGCTTAACCTGTTATGTTGCAAATATTGAATTTCAAACTTCAGTACTTTTTATTTACTTACACTGTTGTACATAGAATAACAGGAGGGATATCCTGCACTTTGGGGGCTCATGTCTGCAGTAAGCAATGACATAACCATAGCATGTTGTTGCCAACTGCAAAGTTTCTGAAATATGAGGACACAGCAAAATTTTGCCAACCCATATTCTTTTTCTTGTTATTTTTGTTCCATTTGTTCTTATTATTTACATTATCCTTATTATCAACATCAACAGCAGCAGCATTTGTATTATACAGAACGAAGAAAACATATGGAACTTTGGCTATAATTTTAAAAAGGATCAATAAAGTTCTGAATTTTTTTTATTACATAAGTAAAGAAAATGCATTTGCCTATAAATTCTTAAGTTTTCATTTTAGAAAAACATTGTTTTCAACAACACTTAAATTTTTAAGAACTATTAGGATATCTCAAATTTATACCACCCTCCATTTAAAATTTTGAAGTTCCCCACTCACATCCCATTTGAAGTCCAATGGTGCGCTGTCTCTTATCCTGTCTTGAGGGCCACTACCTTAGCAGAATAAAAGTAGTCCGTAGTTAACTTTATTGAACCATTAAGAAGTTATGGTGAATTGTCCATACCTTTTATTCACAGGGAAACTCCTATTAGTATCGCTAGTTTCGTTACGCAGTGTTGGTAGCTTTAACCCGTGCATTTTCCGCTGTTTACAATGCGAAAAAGAACAAAATGAACATGCATTAGCAACATTTCACCGTCTTGGCCCATTTCAGCACTCCGCTGTTGGCTACAGCCGGTTTCTGTTAAATCATTACCTTAGTAGACCAAGCCAAGACGATGCCGCTATTCTACAGTTTAACCCATAAAACTTTCTCCCACAACTTTTTTGTTTATATGCATTTTTAAAGACCACTTGTTTACTAATTTGTGGCAGCGAGAAAATGTGACCTAAGTGCAAAATAAATATTTGATTACCTTAGAACTGCTGTATGGGGTTATTTTGTCTGGGGTTATCTTGACTTTATCCGGAGATAATCGACAAACGCTATATACAGCTGTGCTACTACAACTTAATCTCGCCGATATCTCCTCCTGTCATTTGTTGTTGTTAGGTTATTTTTAAGACGCTACTGCCAGCCTATTGAGACGGCTACTGCGTCTGAATATAACGTTGAATCTAGGAAGCTCTGATTTCCGTGGTGTAAGTACATAACGGCAGTGTTTCTTCCTCTTCTTCTTTCTTTCTTTCTTTAAAGACGCCCCCAAAGTCAGCTGTAAACACAGACGATGATGTTCCAAGCGATTGCGCTGCTCTCGTACTCTTATCTGTGGTAAATTGGATAGTTGACACTGGTTATCACTACCAAAATTGTGACCATGATGGTTGACTACCTCAAACCGCAGTACATAAGTCATGGAAAATATAATGTCTAGGAAGGAAGCAGTCTCCCTCGCATATCCTTGTCGGGTACGTCTATTTTTCTTTACGTCCTCCAACGTTAACTCATATGGGAGGATGAATGAAATGGGGTAGAAATGATGTTCAAATGATCCAAAGGCCCATAGAATTAAAAGCTGCCGTCATTCATCTTTCAAGATCTGGAAAAGTCTTATCCAGATAACATACTCTGGCCGAGATTGTAACTCGGGATTTCTTGGACGTGAGGTAAATACGCTACCTACGATAAAAAGCCGTTTACAAGTCGTTTACAATGCGGAAAGTAACACACAGTATCTCATACGTAGTCAATTGATATGTCGCGGGAATGTACGTTTAGTGCCCTGCAAATGGTAAAGCAGGCGAGGGGAGTCTTGGGATTTCAGGGCGTTGATGCGTGTACTATTATCTGATGTTTCAGAAATTATTGGAACAGGCCCCGGGTATTATTCTGCATTCGCTTATGGGACTAAGGACACAATTTCACCTGTAAATGTTATTATTTCTACAAGATGAAAAAGTGCCCGTGTCGCCCGTGGTACGGCGTTTAGGGTCAGGAGATGCGGTGTCGCGGCAACGCACATAAAAGGTTCGCGCGGAGCGTAAACGCAGCTTGTTTACACAAAGGAACTGATAAGGATAACAGTCGGATAGTATATCACTGAGACAAGACTTATCGACACAGATAAGTGAGGTAAATGGAAATTTCTAGTGACTTCTTGACTGAAAGGTATTATTCGGTTTCTGGTTCATTTTAGAAATATCTAGAATTTATGAATGAGATATATAAGAGATTGTGACACGCCAGCGGACAGTTGTAAAACGAGAGGAGTCGTGAGTACTTCTTGGTTAACATGAGGTGGCAGCTAGCTGCGCAGTAGAAGAGGGGCCACCAGGAGAGTGGGGGTAGGACTGGCAGCCACAAGAGAGAGGAGAAATTACATGCATTTTACCTTGAGGCTGGTTTCAGGCAACAGAAGTAACTAGGAGATTGCTCAGCTGCAGACTGAGGAGTTTTTCCTTCCAGAAAATTCCCCCCTTCATCTTCACTAGAAAACTCGGATGACTCACTGCTTTCATCGCTGTCATCTCCTAGGTGAATGATGATTACCTGCCCTCCATCCAGCAAACCTTCATTGCGCATGAATTCATGTTCAATCTGAATGACGTGTTGACATCTTTTCTGCCAATCTTCCGCAGAAATGTCAGCAAACTTCTCGTTAGCTAACTTAATGATGTCATCCATTTTAAACGTGACATTTCTTTCTGCAATCGAGTTCTTTACAGTAGCCCAAATCAGTTCGATTGGATTTAACTCGGGATGATAAGGTGGAAGGCGTAAAACTTGATACACTCCTGGAAATGGAAATAAGAACACATTGACGCCGGTGTGTCAGACCCACAATACTTGCTACGGACAGTGCGAGAGGGTTGTACAAGCAATGATCACACGCACGGCACAGCGGACACACCAGGAACCGCGGTGTTGGCCGTCGAATGGCGCTAGCTGCGCAGTGTTTGGGCACCGCCGCCGTCAGTGTCAGCCAGTTTGCCGTGGCATACGGAGCTCCATCGCAGTCTTTAACACTGGTAGCATGCCGCGACAGCGTGGACGTGAACCGTATGTGCAGTTGACGGACTTTGAGCGAGAGCGTATAGTGGGCATGCGGGAGGCCGGGTGGACGTACCGCCGAATTGCTCAACACGTGGGGCGTGAGGTCTCCGCAGTACATCCATGTTGTCGCCAGTGTTCGGCGGAAGGTGCACGTGCCCATCGACCTGGGACCGGACCGCAGCGACGCACGGATGCACGCCAAGACCGTCGGATCCTACGCAGTGCCGTAGGGGACCGCACCGCCACTTCGCAGCAAATTAGGGACACTGTTGCTCCTGGGGTATCGGCGAGGACCATTCGCAACCGTCACCATGAAGCTGGGCTACGGTCCCGCGCACCGTTAGGCCGTCTTCCGCTCACGCCCCAACATCGTTCAGCCTGCCTCCAGTGGTGTCGCGACAGGCGTGAATGGAGGGACGAATGGAGACGTGTCGTCTTCAGCGATGAGAGTCGCTACTGCCTTGGTGGCAATGATGGTCGTATGCGTGTTTGGCGCCGTGCAGGTGAGCACCACAATCAGGACTGCATACGACTGAGGCACACAGGGCCAACACCCGGCATCATGGTGTGGGGAACGATCTCCTACACTGGCCGTACACCTCTGGTGATTGCCGAGTGGACACTGAATAGTGCACGGTACATCCAAACCGTCATCGAACCCATCGTTCTACCATTCCTAGACCGGCAAGGGAACTTGCTGTTCCAACAGGACAATGCACGTCCGCATGTATCCCGTGCCACCCAACGTGCTCTAGAAGGTGTAAGTCAACTACCCTGGCCAGCAAGATCTCCGGATCTGTCCCCCATTGAGCATGTTTGGGACTGGATGAAACGTCGTCTCACGCGGTCTGCACGTCCAGCACGAACGCTGGTCCAACTGAGGCACCAGCTGGAAATGGCATGGCAAGCCGTTCCACAGGACTACATCCAGCATCTCTACGATCGTCTCCATGGGAGAATATCAGCCTGCATTGCTGCGAAAGGTGGATATACACGGTACTAGTGCCGACATTGTGCATGCTCTGTTGCCTGTGTCTATGTGCCTATGGTTCTGTCAGTGTGATCATGTGATGTATCTGACCGCAGGAATGTGTCAATAAAACTTCCCCTTCCTGGGACAATGAATTCACGGTGTTCTTATTTCAATTTCCAGGAGTGTAGTTATGTGCCTGAAGAAAACTGTCTATTTTGTACTTGGGGATTTTGTGTTTGAGAGGGATGATCATATTGTAAATGTCGGGTTTGTACAGGGAGGAGAAATCAATGTTTGTAAAATGTTTCATGGAGAGGTTTTGTTTCAGCCACGAAATCATGGTGTCTATCCTGGAACTTGCAGTGGGCGCCTTATTAAGGATCACATTGTGGTAAGGTGCATTGTCAATTACCAATACGGAATTTTGGGGAAGATTAGGGATCAGTGTTTCTTTTATCCACTTCTCATAATTCGTATAGTTCATGTCATCGTGGTAGTCACCGGTTTTCTGCTGGGACTTGAACCGAATATACGCGTTAGGGATAAACCCTTGCTCGCCTCGAGCATGCACGATGATAAGACGCTGACCTTTGGATACCGGCGCTAAGAGGCCGTGGAAACTGTCATCACTCCAAGCATACGGAGTAGTATGAGATGAATGGATATACGTCTCGTCCATATATATTATGGGACGGTCCTCGCTTCTATATCGCTTCATCATTCTAAGAAAATGGAGGTGCTTAGTTCTGATGTCATGGCGCTCCATTAAAATTTTTCTGTTCCTCTTTGTCCGTTTCCATGTGAAACCCAGCTGTAAGAGTATTTTTATTAGTGTGGATACGCTTCCTTCAAAGTTTATCGAATCCTTTAATTTAGCATGCACCTTCCTTGGTGTCGGTCTTTGTTTGTGAATTATATAGAATTCGTTCATAGTTCGGCGCACTACTGTCTCATTAAAGTATCCAAAGTGGCACGAAAAGACCTCTTTGGTATCTTTTTGTGTGGTGTGGAGAATGAAATCGAAGTACCATGATCAATATCTTTCGTTTCCTTAACAATTCTCCTTTCACTTCTTTCAGAAACACCTGTTGCCTCAGTCACACTCTTCCCAATGTTTTTGATGCTAAGAGTTACTAAGCCAGCTTCTGCATGTCTTTTCATGTACTTATAAATATTACTAACAACTTCCCTGGTTTGGGAGTGCAACACTTTACCTTGTAGTTTGCTGTCCATGTTTTAAAATATTAAAGTCTGCATTAAAAGAAAATACACATAACGCAGGCGCGCACGCGCACGCGCACACACACTTACACAATCACGCACGCACTTACGAGTACGCTGAAAATAACTAAGAACAACGAGAACTGCTATTTACTGTACATATATCAAAGTACACTGTCATTTACATATAAAAATATAAATCACGCGGACCCGAGCCTTAAAAAATTCATAAGACGCACGTGCAACCTGAACGACTTCACAAGTGTAACTGATCCCCACTCTTAGTGCCAGTAGGTGGCGGAGAGGGTGAGTCACTGCGCATATTTTCTCAGCTGATACGTCTAAATAAACATACTGCAGTAGTAAACAGCTATAGAGTGTTGTTGTAACAAGAGCTGATTGTTATTGGAAGATTGTGTTGTATAGGTGATGTAATGTTACGTGAGAATTGAACAGTGTATTTCTACGGAAATAAAGAACATTTAGAATTTCGGCAAATTGGACTTTTAATTCTACGAACCCACAAAGTCAAATTTGGAGGATTGCGAAGCGAGAAGCGATTCCCACTCCATCCGCTTAAACTGTAGTGCTTTCCTGTAGATGACAAGGGAGTAAGTTTCCCCAGGACCAATCTTGTTGCTACTAAATGATGTGGTACGCGGCTTCTCTTTCATTTATAGACAACGAGATTATCAGAAACACGATAGCCAGCCCCTCGTGGTGTCGAACTTTCAGTTGGATATATTTTGTAACCCGGGTGATGAACAGTTGATGGAACCTCAAACAGGTTTCTACAGTGACAAAGATCTGCGGCCTCAGCTACGCTATATACGAGGGCTATCCAGAAAGTAGATTACGTTTTGGAATAAAAAGTAAACAAAGTATAGGAAACAAATTTTATTATATACAGATGAAAGCCACACTCAAATACTACTTTTCGACATAGTCACCATTCAAATTAAGGCATTTATCGTAGCGATGTACGAGCTTGGAAATTCCTTCGTCGAAAAATTCGGCCGCCTGCGCCTTCAACCACTTCGTTACCTCTTCTTGCAGCTGTGCGTCGTGATCAAAACGCTGCATAGCCAGCCACTTCTTCATTGCTGGGAATAGGTGGAAGTCGCTCGGTGCCAGGTCGGGACTGTACGGCGGATGAGGAAACAACTCCCACTTAAAAGATTCAAGAACTTCACGAGTGACATTTTCCGTGTGGGGCCGGGCGTTGTCGTGAATCAACAAGATCTTAGAGCTCAACATTCCTCTGCGCTTGTTTTGAATGGCTCCTCTGAGTTTTTGGAGAGTTTGGCAATACCTTTGAGAGTTTATTGTAGTGCCTCTTTTCAGGAAGTCCACCAAAATCACACCTTTTCTGTCCCAGAAAACAGTCGCCATCATCTTCCTTGCCGACATTGTTTGCATGCATTTCTTGGGTTTTGGGGGAGAACTTGTGTGCCCCCACTGCATTGATTGCAATTTCGTTTCACAGTTCACGTGTTTCCCCCATGTTTCGTCACCAGTAACGATGCGATCGAGAAAAGAGTCACCAACCTTATGGTAAACGTCCAAAAAGTTCAACGCTGCAGCCATTCGCTGATTTTTGTGGTCCTCTGTCAAGATTTTTGGAATCCATCTTGCACAAAACTTGTGGTAACCAAGCTTTTCGCTGATGATTTCGTGCGACAAACTTCGCGAAATTTGTGGAAAACTCAAAGAAAGTTCCGTTATTGTGAACCTTCGATTTTCACGGACTTTAGCATCGACTTTTCCGACAAGTTCGGCAGTCACTATGCTGGGTCTCCCACTTCGATCTTCGTCGTGAACATTGGTTCGGCCATTTTTAAATCTGATGACCCACTGACGCACTCCACCTTCAGTGATAATGTTGTCCCCATACACTTCACAAAGCTGCCGATAGATTTCTATCGGTTTACAGTTTTTTGCAGTCAGAAACCTTATTACTGCACGCACCTCGCAGCTCGCGGGATTTTCAATTAACGCAGACATTTCAAACCGTCACAGTATCTGAACGGAGCACAGCACGAACCTCTCACTAGCACGGCTAGATGCCGACTGAGCTGCGCAACGCTCTGACCCCAAGATGGCCGCGCTAGCCCCGCCCCTAGCGGAAACAGACGAAAACGTAATGTACTTTCTGGATAGCCCTCGTAAGTCGAATTCTGGCAATTTGCATGCAATACTACGCAATTCCATTACAGTACCTTTAACTCTGTCATCTTGTAGAAATAGTAACATTTACATGTGGAATTGTGTCCTTAGTCCCATAAGTGAATTCAGGATAATGTATGTTCCAATAATTTCTGAAACATCAGATAAATAGTACACGCATCAACGCCCTGAAATACCAAGACTCACCTCGCCTGCTTTGCCATTTGTAGGGCACTAAACCTCCCTTCCCGCGACATAACAATTGACTACGTATGTGATTCTTCCCGTGGGGATAACACCGACGAACCAAGGCCCACAGATTTTGTCCCAGAAACCTCAACTTCGCCTGGTACTACTAGTCCTCCCGAAATCCTAGCCGGCAACCAGCCATGTGGAGCTAAGTTGGCAGATAATCAAACAGGTTGCGGTAGTTGCGCCGCCTTATGACACTTACGTTTTGTTTAAGTGTTTTGGATAGACACCCAAGCGCCCACAGAAGGGGTCAAATTCCAGCAATCTCTCTTGCCGACCCCACAATCTCAGAAATTCATCCGAGCTATCTACCGCAACTTTCACTATTTCAGAGTAGGAGGAAATTCCTATGCTACTCTGGCGCACCTTATATCCTGAAACCGGCAACGCCGCCATTGTTTGAGATATCTGAAATTACAATTTATAAACCCGACGTCGAAATTTAAGGGTGGCCAAATGTTCCAATTTTCAATTTATACACGTAATCTTTCCGATAAACGTTAAAATTGTGCATCATGATGGTCCAGTTCACATTTTAAACAACGTTTGATATTTAATTCCTGGTGGTGGCATTTCCAAAACCATTACATAATATTACATCCCAGTGAATGGATCTATGGTAAATTGTTGATAATAAATATACAGTTTTGGTGACAGAGCTTGCGCTCTAAAAGTCAAATTAATGAATCGCGTGAGTACATATTGAGTTTCTTCATTTACCTGCGTTTGTCGAATCAGTCGGTGCATGTTATCTACCAGAAATTTCCCATGAGATTAAGATGTGGGACCAGTTTTTCATGTCCACGTCTAAGTCCATGCACTTAATCAGTATCGTGACAAACATGCATATCACAAAGTGTCAAAATTAGAGTTAAGGAAATCGTTGGCATACCGCGCCGACGAAAAATCAACCTACAACTACTTAAACGTGTCTCGTGACTAGGACCCATGATTTCAAGTCCTAATATACTATCAAACATGCTTGCAAATATGCCTTTAATATCTAAAAATATGCCAAAAACATACTCTAAAAACTGAACCAATAAATGATCCCCAAGAACAATAAAAATAACTTAGCAACAAATTAATAACATTACTTCATTCTTTAGAGCTTGAAGTAGATGTAGCTTCCGTGTCTACGTTCACTAATGAATTATTGCAGTTCACAACCATCACTTTACACAAGTTTTCAACTGAAAAGGAAAACACTTACGTATCGCGAGAAACTTCTCTCTATATCGCAAGATGTTACTGGACATATTTAAATGATGAAATAGTTTTTCATTTACTGTTCTTTTGCAAGCTCTACAAAGCAGTACCCTACTAATTGCAGGCATTTAGTCACCTGCAAATTCCTTGTGTAAGTCATTTGATCTAGCACTCGAATAAATTTCACTTTCGGCACTTTTCAGAAATTTGTATGTTAATTTGTCCACCTCCAGTTCCCTTCGCCCGAGTAACACGCACTCTACACACACGCACACACACATACACACACAATTATATACGAATTCTTCAGCTGTTTCGTATTGACGTTACCGTTAAAAGTAACACTGCTTGGTGCTTACTGGCTATGCATCCGATACCGCCTGCGGTGCCGTATGTCTTTAAAGCGGGCGTTAAACACTACACATTTCATTTATATGCATCCGGTGTGATTTCCTTGCCTCGCATAAAGAATCAAACAAAGAGATTCACTGAAATGATCACGTGATACGTGGCTCACTCCTCTTCATTTAAATTTGCGTAATTTTTTATGTCATCACTGATTCAGCCTGCGAATCATCTTACTCGCCACTGTATGATCCAGATGGTGGAAGATTAAAATAGAAAGTAAAAACTGACCAAATATTTCACATAAGCATGAAGATATTCAAAAATGATCCATTCATAAAAATCTAGAAAATGTGCACTTACATGTACCATAAAATAGCATTCAAACAAATGAGAATTCCACAATTCGTGCGCATAATATGTAAGCATACAGGAAGGGTGGACTGCCATTAAGGGCAAGAGGGGTCGTGTCCTATCCATGTCACGCAACTGAAAGGCGTTTAATTTGAAGAAAACACTTATTTTGTCTTTTATTTAACTGTAATAATCAAAAGAAACAATTTATGATAAAATAATGCTTCATGTTTACCGAAGCTTGGTGCTCGCAGTGTAAAAAATGACAACTGCATCAGGCTCCCTGTGTCGAAGCAGAGCATCGTACCAGATTACACGGGCCTGCGGTCACTCCTCACCCTTCTATACACTTTGCCTTCCTCTCTTCCCTACTACTTCCCTAGAATGCACGCAGCAACGCTTGGGGCTAGCTAGCCGTGTCCCGTTATAAGAAGTTTTGACACTGGTGTGATTGTTGTTAAAATCGTAATCGTTTTGTGGACAAGCTAGTATTGTTTCAAAATGAATAAAGTGGATTATTTACCGAAATGTCCCTTTCATTCATTAAAGATAGGAAAGGAAACTTGAAATTAGACGATTAAGTGCACATAACCGAATAATTTTACATTTAAGTGTCTTTTGTGTTTACTGCTTTAGTAATGAAGATCTGTGGACGACGGTGGTTGCAAGGATCTGAAACATTTGAGTGCAAGAATTGCAGAACACGAGGAAAGTGCACTTCACTTAGAAAATGTCTGAACATTTAAATTATAAAACTGTAAGTATTGCTTCTCAGATTTATTTTGCACATAAAGTGTCAATCCAGTAATAAAATGAATAAACCACTAAAAGTAGACACATACTGAATGGAGTGCATAAAAGGTTGCGAAACCCATAAACCAACATTGAGGAGTCACAGTGAAGCACAAAAATCAGCAGTCTCTTAGATTATTAACTCTCCTCTGTGATCACGAGTTAGATGGCCACTTCAACATTACCAGTAGTGCAACATATAACTGTATGTACTTCACATACTATACAGAATGAACCATTAGATTGTATGTATCAGGTTTGTATTGAGGAATTAATAAAATACATACATATTGCTGATTATGTTTCTGTGGAAGCTAACGAAATAACGTACATAGCTTGCCGCAATCAATTGGTCATCATTTTACTATACACTAAAGAGCGAAACCTGTTTAAAGCTTACTCTTGAAGAGATTCAAGGTTGAACAACCAATGGTTTCAGCTTTTTTATAAAGAAATTGCAACATTTTAATGTTAAAATAAAACTCATATCCCAGAATACCATGGTGCCGCGGTAATGAGCGGGAGCCACAGAAGCAGCCACAGACTTTGATGCAGGATTCTTTTCATTATACCACTATGTAGACTGCTATGTTTATCAATTAAATTTGGTTATACGAAATGCTTGTTCCGAAAACATAAAAACAGTTAAGTTGTTTTTCACCAACATTGCTCGATTTTTAACATTTTTCTCATCTTCACCAAATTGCAGTGATCTATTGTGTTCAGTTTGCAACTAACGCATTCCAGCTTCTTTCACAAGATGGAACTATCCATCATGAAGTTTGAAGAGCGTTTGTGTGTGTATGTGTGTATGTGTGTGTGTGTGTGTGTGTGTGTGTGTGTGTGTGTGTGTGTGTGTGTGTGTGTGTGTGTGTGTGTGTGTAAGTTAGTCCTCCAGGGTTTAGTTATATCGGACGATGATCAGCGTTCATGAAAATCTTTGCATACTGCAATTTTTGGAGAAGACCGAGCAGGAAGATGGTTGGGATTGTTGAACTTCTTGTTCCAGTAATCATAAGAAATGTTGTTAATCTTATTAGTGAGAAACCTTTATGACATTACTTCGTATCTCTTCTATTTATCGATAAAGAGAATTGCCTTCGTTATGACATATGGTAGCTATGGTACCTGCAATGAGTGCACTTCAACTGTTACGCTCTTCCGCGACGTATAAAGGCCTTAAATATTGTTACCGATATACCTCGTCACTTTGTCAGCAAGTATATGAAAGGAGAACAGTGGCCTGTGATAGGTATTGAAATGTTTATACCTAGTTTATTTTTTGACGCTAAGAGAAGTTTTAAATAATATATTTTTGCCCTGTTTTCCTGGCTCTTATTAAGACAGTGCTTCTAGCCATCTTAGCTTCAACATCCAACCTCATGGTATGAGATTTATAAAGACAGTCTAGAGCGAAATTTAAAGTTTGAATGTAAAAAGGATCTAGAGCTTCACACGAGTATGTATAGCGGAACCAAACAAAGCCTATTTGGTTCAGGTGCAAATGCCAAAACTTCTTTCAATAATCGTTTTTTGGCCGTTAATAAAATTAATCAATATAGATTCTGAGGAAATGAGGTAATAGGGTGATTGTTAAATTATAATAATGCAAACTGTTAGCCGGTAGCAACGGTGAGAATGGGGGAAATCAGATGTGCGCTCATCTCTAACTTACAGATTGTGACGGTATCGGGTAAATGTGTGCGTAACATAGCATGGGAGTTCCGTTAGTTGCTAGTCGTGGGCTGCAAAGTAGCATACCTTAAAGGCGACTTACAATCCTGTAAGAACTTCAAGTCTTTCATAAGCAAACCTACTATTATTAGGCCAATCAATAGACATTAATTGTTCTTTTACGCTTAGCAGTGTGTAGTGAAATGCTGTCCTACACACAGCTGAGAGTGAAAGAAACAACGGTTAAATGCCAGAATATAACCTATAACTATGTAGCTATTGCGAAGTATAGGTGTTTGTCCGATTCAAATGTTTCAAGAGAGAACCACTCTTGCCTGGTACAATAGCCTTAGCTAAATGTTCGCTCGCTTTTATAGATTAACCTTATTGCATGTTTTAGTTCTGCATTCACGCATTCGTAAGATTTTGTAAGCAATGAAAAATAAGATCAGCTGAAAAAAAAGAGAAACGACATACAACGGTCCTTTGGTTATATATTTTTCTTTATCGTGTAAATTTTGAACTTGCCGTGTAAAGCATGCTTAATGTGAAAACATCTGTTGCACTCATTCTGCAAGTAGCGAACCACCACTGGAGGGGTGAATTGAACAAAACAATGAGTCTGGATGTAAATCAACTCACTGAACCAGAAGGACCAAAGTTTGATTTTATTAGGAACTTAAGGCGTTCGCTAACTATAAAATCTTAACTTCATCATTATGCAAATGTTAATTAATGGGTGAGGTAAAATATAAAATCTATTCCCGAAATTGAACATTACTGTACACAAATTACAGCTGCTTTCTTCTATGGTTCCTCCTTTTAACTCAGGTACGCACATCATTACTATTTTAGCCACGGGACAAGCTGGCTTACAATGTTATTATATGGAAACGTAGAGTCAGACTGAAAAGTTAAATGCCATAGCCGGGATTTGAACCACGAATCTTCTGGTCTCAGTCCAGCCCCTCCATCCATTGAGTTACTATGGCCAACGTGTCGATATGACATTAAATTCTCCAACTGACTCGTATTTTTCCCGGTAAACCATTTAAGGAGTTCTCATAAACAGATGAGACAACTACCTTAATGGCGACTTGCAACATGTAAGTACTTTAAGGTCCGAGCTTTATAGTTAACCACTATTAAGTCAATTAATGGAAATTAATTGTTCTTTCACACTGGCCCTGTGTAGGCAAAATTGTGGAAACGTTGAGTCAGACTGAAAAGTTCGATGGCATTGAACTTTTCAGTCTGACTCAACGTTTCCACTATTTTGCCTACACAGGGCCAGTGTTAAAGAACAATTAATTTCCATTAATGTTATTACATCATTATTATTGCCCATTGGAATGGTAAGCGCAAAAGATTTTTCTACGAAACCACTGTGACAGAGTGGGCAAAGGATACAGAAAGCAAGGCGTCATTTTGGGGTGAAAGAGGAGTAGCTGTCCTTTCAAGTTAGATGAATAATTAGGTTACTCATTGTTATTGCTTCGCCAAAAGAAAATGTTTGACAACTACGTGCTTAACGCAAATATTTTAAATTCAAGTACACAGTAAAAATGTTCTTGTAGGCAACATGCATCCTAATCTAACATGAAATTCGGGAAACTCTTTCAGGCAATCTCCAAGGCAGAAAGTGAAATGATGCTCTTGAAAGAATAGAATATAAATGTTTCAGGATGGCAGTCTAGAATTTTAGAATATTAATCTGTGATAGCATGTTAGATAATGCATAAGTTTACTACAAACATTTTCTCTGAGAATCCAAATTCCTTTTCTCAGTTTAGTTTTGTTTTATACCATATAAATTTAAAATGAATACGAAATTAAAAATTGTAGTGATATATCTGTACAGTTATTTTAATTTTTAATTATTATATGCAACCTAATAAACTGGCTAATATTTACCTGAGTAAATATGCATTAATAATAAATAAAAATTAACTCTGTATTTAACAATTGAAAAATACCAGTAAAAACAAACCTTGTTTAACAACCAGAAAGGAAAATTGATCTTCACTAAAAGAAATTGGTTAAAAGGTAAAATTTAATCCATGAACGCTCTTCTCTACTTCCTTTGTTTAGAGCTGTGCATTATGGGTTGATTTTTCTATATGCGTATTTACTCCGTGACGCAGAAGTAGTTCGACTGTGTGATTTTTCATAAAATATTGGAATAGATTAGTGAACAGCCGTAATTCGTGAACATGTCATACGCTTATTTATTTAAATATATTATTATAGGAGATACAGGTGAGAATGCCAACTTATTATTGCTAACGTAAGGTAAGTCTTGACATTGTAAACCGTGTACAATGAATCACTTCTGGTTCATTTGATAATCTAAACAAAGGAGGGCCAAAGGCAGGCGAAAGTAGTTTACATATAATAAATATATGTCAAACATGTTAAGACAAAAAAATTACCATTCTGCTACAAACGAGGGCGTGAAATATATTTTCGGTTTAATCTAACACATTTCATTGTATAGTTTCTGCATACTTGTCTGTTTCTTTAGACAAAACAAGAAAATCATTATTAGCATTAGTGAATAATCTTTTTGCTAAAGAAATAAGCATTAATACTTGCACAAAAACTTATATATTTTTAATTCTGATTAAACATTAATAAAGATAAAGTTTATTCTCGGTCTAATCTAATACATTGTATAGTTTCTTCATACTTGTCTGTTTCTTCAGACAAAACAAGAAAATGATTATTAGTATTAGTGAATAATCTTTTTGCTAAAGAAATAAGCATTAATACTTGTACAAAAACTTATATGTTTTTAATTCTGTTTAAACATTTATATAATTTATATCGATAAAGTTTGAACGGTTAAACATTGTGAGAATTGTTTTTTGAATGTTGGGCGATTATTTTATGAATCCAAGGTAAGCCTCTACAGTTTTAGATGAAAGCGTTCTGTTGCACTCTTTCCTGTACTATGAACAATTGTGTATGAGTTATAAGCAATAATTCTTGTTAGTGTATTGAACATGTGCAGTATGCAGAATCAATTCAATCTCTAAATATCCGGACAAATGTATGTTTTTGAAATGTAAATGGAAATGACAGTAACATGTTACAAATATACCTTGAACCAAACCTAACCTGAGTTTAATGTAAATGTATTGCTTATGCAATGATATTTGGACTCCAGATTCATTTATTATAAATACATGCAGAATTGTGCTGGTTTAGGTTAAAATCTTCAAATATACTACTTACACACTGTCTCATGAACTCTGAAATGGTATTGTTTTTTAATATAGAAGCAGGACTTTTCATGTCTCTTACACAGTCATACGTGAAATTATATTGTTAAACCCAGAGTTTTGTAGTTTCTGCAGGCTGACCAATGAATGAAATAGACTATTGTGAAATTATGTTGAAGAGTTCTGGCTCTGCTTCAGTTATTTAGTGAGGGGGAAAAAAACATTTTTTTGAAAAGCAACAAAGGTGAGCAATACAGTGAAATGCATAATTGGAAAATGATGCTCAATTGTTCCTTTGTAAAGCATAAGCCTTCTAGACTTAAGTCTCATCTAAGCCACTAGATTCCAGGGCTAAAGATAGTGTGTGAGTAGTACGTTTCCATATTTTGGTAGTCCATTAACTTTATAAGTGTCCTTAGATAAAAATTTGGCCATAGATGTCTCTCAGAATTAAGGCCTCCATACACCTCTGACTTTTGTCCTTAAATGACTGCTGAAAAGTCAAATTAGGTTTATCAGTCTTTGTATACTATAGGAATTATTACATAGGAGAATGTTTGATAATTAAGGGTTTTATATACACCTGAATAAAATGCTGAAATAAGAGAATTTAAGGAACATTTATATATTTAGCATGTATTAGAAAGTTTAAGGTAAGATTGAACATTTAGAAGAAGTTTGTAAGGAACTTGCCTCCCCTTTTTAAGACTTTCTCATATACCAAATCATTGCTAATGCCAACAGAACATCAGTTTTGTAATACTAGGCATGCACAGAAGGCATCAACCCATGTCTAGTGCATTGTGCAAAATTGTGATATTGAAATCTAGACATGTACTGCAAGCTCACAGGCGTGCATGCAGCATGGACACACACACACATAACCTTAACTAACCTCAGGTGAAACTCAAAACTAAAGGCCCTATTAGTTTTCTGCAGATTGTTTTCCTTGTGTTACTTTTAAATTCTTATGTTGACAGCTTATTTTTGTCTTTCCTTTGAAGAGCACAGATTCTACTGCTGTTGTTACTCGAGTAAAAATTATTGGAAATATCCAGCAGCTTTTCAACCAGGATGCAGTGAGGGTTTTCAAGTTACATAGTGGTACAGTCTTTTTAAAGATTGTAAGTAGCTATGTAAGTAAGAGTGGTTAGAGGTACTAGGGGATATTTGGGACTGTAAATGCTGAAGTCCTACATTATGCTTATAATACGGTTCTGTACAAGAAACTAGCTTTCTGGGTCACACAGGGCGATGGCAGTTGCATTATAACTGCACTCCAGCTCTCTTAGCATATCTGATCTTAATTTTTCAGATAATACAATGCTTCACTGATTCCAGACACACTGCACACCTGATGTGGTTTCTTGAGATTTTTAGTTATTACTATGCATGAAAAAAATCTTTAAAGAATTTCATTTCAAAACCTCTTAGGAAGTAAAATGCTAAACCTCCATGCCATGAAGTGCTTTTCTGTTAGTTTGGGAAGGGGTAAGGGAGCTCAGAATCTGTATTCCTGGTAAAATTTTAACTTGTATTACTTCCTCTACTTAATGCATGTAGTAGTAAGTGAAAAATTCTAATGTGTTACATAGATATTTTCAGGACAAATGAAATGTATATCTAGAATTTTCTGGGGATGTCTTCATTCTAGATTACTTTTGCATAACTGGTATACCTAAAAAGATAGACAAAACCTTACTGCACCAAACATGAGGTCATTAAAGCACAGAGTTTATGTCAAACACACTTTTTTTTGCGGAATGAATCATAACTGAGTTATTCCTTATGAATTTTCCAATACTTTTCTCAGATAACAAGTCATTATCCTTTTTTTTAACTCTTGACTATGCAAAGAGAACAGAATTTCAAAGCAATCATATAGTGAGTAGTTCTTAAAAAGATCTGATTATCACATAATGTCTACTGTATCCCCCACCCCTTGCACATACAAGAAAACTAGCAATAGGATCATTTTTGCACATATTTATCTTAACATGAAGCAGAGGAGTGAGTGTTTGTTAAGAATAGTTTTTTCAAGAGCAGAGTGCAAGTGAGTGCAACAAAAGAGTAATCTTAACATCTAATATAGGTACTTATTTCAATTCTATGTTCAGATATGTTTTTATGTTTCAGAGACATAATTTAGGAAAAATTTTAGCTCCAATATGTATATTAAATATAATGGGGTATTAAATTAAAATTATTTCTTTATTTTAGGTGTTGGAAAGTCATGTCTCCTGCTTCAGTTTACAGACAAAAGATTTCAACCAGTACATGATCTGACAATAGGTAAGTGGAAAAGAAAAATGCTTTGAAGAAGTGTGTATAATGCATTGTGATAATTGCCATCTAATAGAAATTATTCTTTTTATCTAGGTGTAGAATTTGGGGCTCGCATGATCACAATTGATGGGAAACAAATTAAGCTGCAGATCTGGGATACTGTAAGTAGCTGAGGAATAAATAAAGTTGTTAAAAATCAGTAATAAACTATATTCCTCCAAATCAACAAACATTACTTACTATTCCTAACATAAAAAGTAGAACTTGGATATATTTTCAAATGTTTGCATTTTTATTATTGAAACAATACATTCTTCACTTTTTGCATGATCTAATACCTCCTTTCAGAATAAAAAGGCTTAACCCTGAGTTTACTTGATTACTTAAAATTGCATCAGCACAATTTTAGTTTCAAAATATCTCTGCTTATAAGAAAATTCTTAAAGAGTCAATTAAATGCTATGCTTTTTTATGTACCATTCAGATACATAAAATACAGAAGATACTACATTTGATGTTTTATTGGAAGAACATATTTCATGGTTCCCTGAAATGCCACACCCCCTCTCCCACAAAAATATTTTTGAAGCATGGAGAAAGATTTTCTTTCGTGAGGCTTATGGTGGTTATATTTTTGCTTTTGATACTATCGGGATGATGTTCCGAACCGTGAAGCTTCCAGAAGCAGTGATCTTCCTATTATAAGGGCTGCAGTGGGCGAGTCAGTTCAGTTCTTGGCGAGCAGCCGTGAAGAGCGCAGTGCTAGCTGGAAGACTGTGTACGTGTATCAGAGGAGTTGTATGTAATTGCGAGTGTGGGGTGGACCTGTGACAGATGAACTGGTAAATTGTAATTGTGTGCGCTACGTAATTTTATGTAATCGGCAAGTGTTCCAACTGTAATTCGGTAGAAATAAAGAACATTTTGAGTTTGTGCAATTGAACTTTTAATTCTACGAACCCACAAAGTCACAATATTTAAACTCATTCACATTTTGTACTATATTACTATCTATTTTAAGATCTTCTCCAGGTCCTCCTACCACCAAGTATTTTGTCTTTTTAAAGTTTAATTTCAGACCACCTTGTTCTAAGGCATCTACTGGTTTACATGTCATATTAAATATCATCTTGGTCTTGTCCAATTATGACCTGGTTGTCAGCAAATAATAAATTAAACTGTTTTATCATTAATTTCAGTACCCATTTTGCAGCACATACAATTCCATTTTCTTAGTACTTCTTCTAAATATATTTGATATGATGTTAGTGACATACCACAGCTTGCCTCAGTCCTGTAGTTACACAGAATACTTTGGATAATTTATTTCCCATTTTTACACAGGCACTACAAACATAAAGTCTCTTTATAAATAAGTGTTTCTGTAATTCTGAATCCATTTAGGGAGCTCCAAAGCCTATTTATTGGAACTAAATCATACGCCTTTTCAAGCTGAATAAACACACAATGCACTTCCTTTCCTTTAGTTAACATTTTTCCAATAATTTGTCTTAATTGTGAATATATGATCAAGGTATGATTTACCTGTTGTAAAACCAGCTTGTTACTCAGGTATCTTATACTGAAGCTAATTTCTCTAATCTGATCTTACAGTGCTGAGAATTCTATTGCTGGATGCTATGACACTAATGTCCCTATAATTCACTGGATTCTTCTTGTCCCCTTTTTATTGCATTAATATGGGTTTTATAATCTGGTGGGATAGGCTGTCCATGTAGTACTTGATTAAATAACCTGGTTAGTGTCCTTATAACACCATGTCCCCATCTTTGACCAATTCCATTGTAATTCCTCCAGGGCCTGCCGCTTTTCCATTTTTTGTTGTTTTTACTACTGAAGTATTTCATCCTCTGTAATTGGTTGTATAATACCAATATTATTTCCCTTTCTATTGTCATCTTCCATAAAATGCATCCTAGTTTCCGTTAAAAGTTATTTAAAATGTTTCATAAAATTCTTTATCGTTATATTGTTAAAAGCTTTTGAGGCTTTTGTTCTAGCTACCTTGAGGGTTTTCCAATCTTGGGCTGATCTAGCATATCTCACTCTGTGTTCTATCTCTCCACACAGTCTATCCCATGATATTGATGTTTTACTTTGTATTTAACCAACTCGGACAGTAATTTTAAATACTAATTGTCTGAAGCAGATCTAGCATCAACACTGCAAATTCCTGTAAATAGTAAAGGAACAGCCAGGTGTTTAGCCTTTTACTTCAGCTGCTATCTAATCTGAAGAAAAAAAAATTGCGGAAGCTATAACTCAACACTTTCTGTGATATGATATAAATCATGACTGTGTAAAACATGAAAAATCCTTTTGCCATCTTTGACAGCAATACCACCTGAAAGCTCAAGATAAAGTGTGTGATTGAATAGTACTTAACACACTCAAAGTAGATGGAACACTGACCACCACTTGCATTATTAGGCTATTGCATTTCTTTGCTTCAGGAATGGGGGAATTAAATGTTTTTAATTGACCTATAATAGGTAACCTGTCTCTCAACCTCAATCTGGCAGGAAGAGCAGCAGGTTAACTAAGTTTGCATTGTAAATGATATAATTATAAAAAGAGGTTAAGTGGTTTAAAGATTTTTCAGATATTTTTGTTCTTTTTGAGAAATTGTGATTGCAGTTTTAGAGTGAACATCTTTGTCCCTTCCATTCTGTAGAAGATGTGTGCATTTCCATACTCAAATGACAAATATGTTAACATTCACAATATATTATATAAATTATAGACGAGTCGTATTTATTACACATCAGCTTCACTTACGCTTCACTGTGGTGTTCCAATACAGTTTAATTTCAATTCACAATATAGTTTAGCATCTGCATAAGCTGGAGCTGGTAATTAATTGCTCTGTGATCTAATTAACATGAGCAGTACTCCTGTAGCAGCACATAATCCACGAGTGCAGGTGCACAACACAAAGCATTCGGAATGAGCAGTCGTTTGTATAAATGCAACAAACAAAATGTTTTACAAGAAGTTATGCTTAAAAGCACTCTTGCTTTTTTACTTTTCTGTGGCAGACATACACTGCATATGCATGTTCAAGAATACATTATCAGTCAAGAGTGCTTCACCTTAAAAGAACTTTGTTGTATTTGTATGTGCATGCCACAATGATTCAAACAAGAACATTTTCAAAAGTATAGAAGTTACTTTTTCTCTTCTTGGAAGAAGTTTAATAAATGGTTGTCTTTGCAGGCTGGACAGGAAGCATTCAGATCCATCACACGGTCGTATTACCGTGGAGCAGCAGGTGCACTTTTAGTGTATGACATAACGAGGAGAGAGACATTTAATCACCTCACAACATGGCTAGAAGATGCTCGACAGCATTCCAATTCCAACATGGTAATAATGCTTATTGGAAACAAAAGGTAAATAAAATATATTTGGAGTAGAGTTTTTTTTTTTTTTTTTTTTTTTCAAACTTCCACTTTATTGTGGATAAAAGCAATATTACAGTAGGAGGAAACATATGCATATATTTGATATATATTCCATAAAGTTAAAGTAAATTTTGCAGCAGCGTTGGAACATTTTTACGTTTTATCAGTGCAATTCTATGTTATCATAGTTTAGTAGATGGGTATTTTTTCCCCTTATCACTTTCAAATAGTTCATTAAAGATATTCACATTTTTTACTGGATGTTCTTTATATCAATACAAGTTGTTGTATTCATAAATTTCAAAATATTCAAAGACAGAACAATTAAACTGTTGTAATAACTCATTATGTTTACATTCTCTGCCACACACCTAGTAGGTAGGGAAAACGTACTTCATCCAAAAAATCAATATTGAGATTTCACCAGAGTTACATGTTTGAGGCTTTGGATTAAAACAAATAATTCATATGACTTTCTCTACCAACTATCATTAATTGATAGTCAACATGAAAAATTCAATGCCATCATGACATTAAATTCTCCATTTGACTCGTATATTTCCCCGGTAAACCACTAGGGGTTCTCGCATTCGAGATACACCGTTTGTGACGACTTAATATCGTAAGTACTTGAGTCCCGGGCTTCATCATTTAACTTTTTTATTATTTTTAGTTAATTTTTAGTTAGTTGGCCATGATAGCTCAATGGGTTAGACTGGACAGAAACCAGGAGATCCGTGGTTCAAATCCTGGCCATGGCATTGAATTTTTCATGTTGACTACCTGTCAGAAACCTTAGCTTATATACGGCTAGTATGGAGAAATGATTACTTTCCATCAATTAACTAAAAATATTGTTTTATACTTTCTATGAAATACTCTTAAGGAAGCTTATTTTTCTATCTATTGTATATTAATCAAGATAAACATAGTTTATGAATAGTTTTATATTAAGATTAGGATAGTTAAGTAATAACTTTTCTCTTTTTGATTAAAATATATGCATATTGTAATATGTGCAGGTAATAATGTCTCCCAAGTCTAAAAATGAAAATTTTTATGCATGTTTTTACATATTTTGGATATTTTCATAATGAAATAATATTTAGAGGGTTTCATTTCAATTGTACATGTATTTAGAAATTTGCAATTTATATTTAAAATGTATAATTTATGGGTTAACCTTTTTAAAAATAAAAACAAGGAATTACAAATGATTTGTTGATACCATAAGCTAACAGCAGTCATATCTTACATGGCTGGCAGTCTTAGCAAACATAAATGCAGTGATCATAACAGATCTTACTCTAAATGTTTGTCTGCAAAGATAAGCTATGTGGGTTTAGTAGCTCCTAATAATATTATGATTACCAAATCAGGTGTACACATAACTCTTCTATCGTGCAATTCATATAAACGTGAACCATTTCAATAGGCCATAGCTTTTGAATCAATAATAGACACATGTGCAACTTTGGGAGAATATAATACACAATTGGTAGAAAATGTTGGAAGTGTCCTCCACCAGCATCTATATATGTTTGCACTCGTCTCACCATATTCTCTGAAGTTTTACGGAGAGTATCTTCGCCACTTATTTCGGTTCGAATGGATTCCTTGAGAACATCAATTGTCCGTGACCTATTCATGTACACTCTATTTTTTAGATATACCCCCACAAGAAAAAATCCGGTGAGGTTAGGTCAGAGGATCTTGGGGGAACAGACCTTTTGAGATTATTTGATTATCAAAGAAACTGGTTACTAGTCCATGGTGTCATTAGATGTATGGCACATTTCTCCATCTTGCTGGAAATAACCTCTCAATTCGATATCATCCAGCTGCTCCACAAATGTGTAGAAGATACCCATATAAACTTCAGTGTCTACAGTCGTATCAAAGAAAATGGGACCAACGATCCTGGAAGCTGACACTGTGCACCATACTCCAACCTTTTCATCATGCAGTGGGGTTTCGTGGATCACTTGGGGGTTTATAGCAGCCAAATATCTGGTGTTTTCTGTGTTTATGTAGATTGACAGATGAAGCCATGCCTCATCTGTAAACCATGTTATGGAGAGAATGTCTGGATGTGAAATAAAAGTACCCTGAAACCATTAACAGTAACTGATTCTAGTTAATTTATGGAAATTAATCATTTCTTCACACCAGCCACAAATGGTGTATCTCGAATGCGAGAGCCCCTAGTGGTCTACCAGGGAAATATACAAGTCAAATGGAGAATTTGGTGTAATGATGGCGAGTTGGCCATGGTAGCTTAATGGGTTAGAGCGACGACGGAAACTAGGAGATCAGTGGTTCAGATCCCGGCCGTGGCAGTGGATTTTTCATGTTGACTCTATCAAAAATCTTAGCCTATATACGGCTAGTGTGAAGAAATGATTAATTTCCATCAATTAACTAAAATAATAAGAGTTAAATGATGAAGCCTGGGACTCAAGTACTTACGATAGTAAGTCACCACAAACGGTGTATCTTGAATGCGAGAGCCCCTAATGGTCTATCACGGAAATATACCAGTCAAGTGGAGAATTTGGTGTCATGAGGGCGAGTTGGCCCTCAATGGGTTAGAGCGACTGGCCGGAAACCAGAAGATCCATGGTTCAGATCCCGTCTGTGCTAGTGGATTTTTCATGTTGACTATCTAGTAACTGATTCGTTTATCATAATCTGCTTCTTTCAGTTGTTGCACCATATGTACTCTGTGAGGTCGTAATCCCAGTTTCTTCGCAGCTCTTTGACATTTTCCATATGAATACCCTGATTTCTGGCTAAATCGATGCAATGATTTGTTTTGAGAATTCAGTAGCCTTCTGCAAACATCTGTAACAGTTAAATTAATTGGGAGTCGATTAATGACACAAAACAACACTTTTAAATTTTTCCAGAACTAGTTTCTGAGGCCTTCCCTCTATCTTCAGCCGGACATCGACTGGTTCTCATTGGTGTAGCTGGCAATATTTTGTCATCGGTCTCCTCTGGTGGCAGTTCGAGGAACTTGCTGAACAAATCTTTCTGGGGGATGTCGAAATTGAATACTTTGTTCCTATTTTTTGAAATAAAGATTTGTTCCCATGTGGACAGTTCTTCTTTTCCTGTTGTATGTTTTAGTAATTTTGGTTCTGGATTTATGTTGTGGTTTTTTTCCCAAAAATGCGTGGCAACTGCTGATTTTTCTAATGGTTTGTATTTTATGTTCCTAAAGTGTTCCTTTGCTCTTGTTTCTAAATTTCTTTTGGTTTTTCCAAATAAATTTGACTACAGTCACAGCATTCAATTTGATATATACCAGATTTTTTGTTAGATGGAATGGCATCTTTGATGTTTGAGCAAATTGGGTTTTTTAAGGAGTAATGGTTCACTGGAGCTAGTTGAATGTTTTGTTTTTTGAAGACTTTTTTGAATTTATCAAAGGCCCATGGATGGTAAGTGAATTTTTTGAAGATCATTTTAGTTTCTGTAGCTGAGAGGGTTGTGGTTTCCTTTAGTAGTTTCTTCTTATTTGCTAAGTTCACTTTTTTGTCTACTAGTGATTTGGGACTACAGTGAACTTGAAAAGACGTTGAAAAAGACGAGTATTTACCATTTTTAGATCTAAAAATAATCAGAAATAAAAATAGAATAAACTTTGGCATTTACAGAAAACCAACACAGACAGACAACTACATAAAAGCTAATGGCTACAATCCAAGATCCCACAAACAGGCAATCTTTAATAGTTTAGCACACAGACTGGTCAACATCCCTCTCACAGCAGAAGAATACAAAATAGAATACAACAAAATTATTGAAATAGCACAGAAAAATGACTTTCCCAAATCACTAGTAGACAAAAAAGTGAACTTAGCAAATAAGAAGAAACTACTAAAGGAAACCACAACCCTCTCAGCTACAGAAACTAAAATGATCTTCAAAAAATTCACTTACCATCCATGGGCCTTTGATAAATTCAAAAAAGTTTTCAAAAAACAAAACATTCAACTAGCTCCAGTGAACCATTACTCCTTAAAAAGCCTAATTTGCTCAAACATCAAAGATGCCATTCCATCTAACAAAAAATCTGGTATATATCAAATTGAATGCTGTGACTGTAGTCAAATTTATATTGGAAAAACCAAAAGAAATTTAGAAACAAGAGCAAAGGAACACTTTAGGAACATAAAATACAAACAATTAGAAAAATCAGCAGTTGCCACGCATTTTTGGGAAAAAAACCACAACATAAATCCAGAACCAAAATTACTAAAACATACAACAGGAAAAGAACTGTCCACGTGGGAACAAATCTTTATTTCAAAAAATAGGAACAAAGTATTCAATTTCGACATCCCCCAGAAAGATTTGTTGAGCAAGTTCCTCGAACCGCCACCAGAGGAGACTGATGACAAAATATTGCCAGCTACACCAATGAGAACCAGTCGATGTCCGGCTGAAGATAGAGGGAAGGCCTCAGAAACTAGTTCCGGGAAAATTTAAAAGTAAGTGTTGTTTTGTGTCATTAATCGACTCCCAATTAATTTAATTTATACAACACTGTTTTCAACACTTCCATGAAAGGATTTATCTGTGATTTATCTCTGCATTCAATGGCAGTCTGTTTTCCACTCTCACTAATGAATATACCAGTTGTCTCCAGCTTTCTTGAGAGCGATAAAATTGTTGCCTTTGTCCAAACATTGCATACATTAAATTCTCTTCGAAATTCCCGTTTTGTTACCAAGGAATTTGTCTTCCAATATGTTTTCAAAATGTAAACATGCTCTCGTAGTGAGTTCTACATGTTGCTGTTATGACTGCACATTTAACACTGTCAATTCTCCCAGAGCCACTGAGATCATTAAAACAAATTTCTACATTCTACAAGCTTTCAAAGGGAAATTATGGCCTATTGAAATGGTTCAGGTTTATATGGATTGCACTGAGGTTTTGTTTCATCATTGTGACAGAGCTGGAAGCTTTTAGGCTTTAATAGTTGTTACTTTGCATTCCAGTTTAGTTTTGATTGTAGACATTGAATGGCTAGATGTTATATTTCAATCCCCATACTTAAAGTGTTCATTTGCAAAAAAAATGCCATCATTGAAATTATATTTGTCTACTCAACTCAATATATATGTATGTGTGTTTACTATAGATGGGCTCATGCTATTTTGCGATGCATGTGAAAGAGTTATAAGTGTGGATACTCCTTTTCAAGTGATGCAGCATTTAAAAACAGCAAAACATTTAAGAAACCTTTTACTGAAAAAAACTTCTCTATAGTACACAAATATTATTTGCAACAAAAGCTTCACTTATCTTAAGAAAATGATGTAAATTTTTTTTATTAATTGACGAGATCGATTTCGTAAACCCTTGTTTACATCCTCAGCCATCAAATAACTTGAAGTAGCTTGAACTGTAGCTAGCTTCATTTTTTGCGTAACTACTTCTCAATAGTGTTTGCTAACAGTAAACACCCCAAATAAAGCAGCTTGTTAACTTTTGGCTCCCAAATGTAGCCTTTAATAACCACCTATTTGAGGCCTTCTTTAGTGCTGATATTCTGCTATACAAATTGGAACATCCTAAATTGTGTGTATTCTTAGAAACCTACAGAAAACAAGCTATACCATTTGAATTTACTCTTCAAAAATAACATTTCCTTTAATTTATGAAAGAACAGATTGCTTACATATCCATTTTAGTATCCCATAAGATGGCAGTTTATGAAAGGATTTTAAACAGTAAAAGGTTTCAGTGTAAAGCTAATTGCTTCACCATAAAAATAAATGGACTGAATTTGACCAAAGGGAACTAGAGGCACCGAAAAATGTACAAACTAACCCTGTACCATTTTTATTATTAGAAATTTATAGATCTGTGTACGTATGTATCCATTATATTCTGGAACATTTTCTGTGTTTCTAAGCTGATACAGTTTTTATTCTGGGTTTTATTAAGGATTTAAAACTAATTTTGTAAGAAAACTTTCCTGTGATGTAAAATTGTTTCCTAGTTTTTGTTCATGTTTCATATTATTTGTGATGTAGTAAACTGAATAAGACATTTAGCCATCTGTTTTCTGAAGTTGGTCTTAGTGGCACAGATGATTGAGTGCCACCTTTATTTGTCCAAATTTGCAGCTTCAATTTAATACAGAAGATGAATTGAACCCTTTAGCTTGCAGTAAATAGCTACAATTTACTTTGTCTTTGTAGACTTGGCAGGTAGTTAGGTGTAGTGTAGTACTTGAATTCTCAATTAGAAAACCCTGCTGAAGAGTTCCTAAGTCATAACTTCAATGCAAGCTCAGTTAGGCAGGGACATACAAGGGAAGATGAAGCAATTGTTAAAAAATTGGGATTGAGAGTTTTTGGCTTTTGAAAACAGTTGCTAAGAAGCTGTTCCAAGTAGGAAGAGAAGGAGAAATTATTCTATAGTAAAAGTGATGATGGATGGAAATACTTATCCCTAAGGTTCCTGTCGCTCTGATTGTTGGTAACATTACAGTAAACTCAGAAACTATTTGTAGTTGATCGAGATTCAACTGTATTGGAACACCACAGTGAAGCGAAAAATTATTAAATTTTAGAAAATGCGACTCATCTAAAATTTAATATATTTGTAGTTGGTTTATTAATACTCGTCACTTACTTGTTTATATTTATGAGACTAGTTTCAAAGAAATTCGCCTCCGTTTTCAATCTCTTTCAAACTGGCATCTGTTGTTGTCTGCTCTCTCTCTGGTGGTGGAACTATGAACTTCTTTGTCAAATTATCTACTGGTGGGATTTCAAAGTTCATTACGCGATCCTTATTTTTCCATATGACATATATTACAGTAAACACTAGATTTTCTTAAATATTGCAAATAGAAGCATTATTAACAGTGAAGTTTTCTTCATGTTGAAGTTTTGTTTGAATCACACTTGTTTACACTCACCTTCACTTATTTTTAAAAAACGCTGGAACGTTTTCCAGGACATTCGCCCTCTTCCTCAGCAGTCTAGTGACTCACTCTCCTCTTTCCTTTCCTCTTCCTTCTCCTGTATCTGATCCTGTTGCCATCTGGTGTTAGGAGCGCAAAGTTTTAACACTTCATTAAGTGGTGGGATTTCAAAATTCATAACCTGTTCACTGTTTTTAATTATGTGGATTTTTTCCCAGATGTCTAATTCTATTGGTGATTCTAATGGTTTCAACAGTTTTATATTTTGCCCAATGTTGTGGTTTTCTTTCCAAAAATGATGTGAAACAGCGGATTTGTCTATTTGTTTTAGTTTTATGTATCTCTGGTGTTCCTTTAGCCTGATCTCCAAGTTTCTCTTCGTTTTGCCTATGTAGTACTTTTCACAATCCTCACAATTGATTTGATAGATTCCAGATTTCAGTGTGTTTTGAATTGTATTCTTAAGATGTTTGTTTAGAACGCTCTTCAGTTTGAATTTATTCTGTGGGGTCAGTTTTATATTGAATTTTTTGAAGATTCTTTCAAATTTTTTAAAAGCTCAGGGATGATAAGTAAATTTTTTATATTTCCAATTTTGGTTTGAAAGGGGTGTTAGTGTTGTATTTGACGAGATTTCTTTTTGCCTTTTTGAGCATGTTCCTAATGAGATCAGGGTTGAATCAATTTTCCTTTGCTACTTCTAATATATACTCTCGTTCTTTTTGAAAATCCTCCTTGCTCAATGGGACACTGTATAAACGTTGGATCAAGCTTCTGAAGACTGCCAGTTGATGTGAAATTGGGTTGCAACCATTCCTCTTAATGTAATTGTCCACATGTTTGGGTTTTCTATATATTCTGAATTTTAAGCTATTGTGGTCTCATGATTTTTAGGTCTAGGAAAGGTAGGATGTTGTTTTCTTCTATTTCCATTGTAAATTTTATGTTGCTATCCTGTATGTTCAAAAGTTTTAGGGAGTCTTCTGTTTGTTTTTTAGGAATGATAGCAAAAATGTCATCTACATATCTTCGCCAGAATTTGTAAATTTGGGGGAAGGCTTTTACTATATGGACTTCGAGGTGACTCATATATAAATCTGCTAGCAAGGGTGACAGTGGGCTGCCCATTGTGAGGCCTTTTGACTGTTGGTAGAATTTTTTGTCGAATGTGAAGAAATTGTGTCAAATGCATAGTTCTGTCAAATTTATGATGTCTATTTCTTTAGGGTCTAATGCGATTAGATTCAGCCATTTTCTGAGAAGGTTTGGTATTTTTTCAATGGGGTACTTGTGAACAGTGATTTGACATCGAAAGAGACCATTATGTGGTTTGAAGGAATATTGTAGTCCTGTAGTTGATTTATGAGTTCTAAGGAGTTCTCTATTCCCAAACTCTCAAATTTCTGGAATGATTTTAGTTTATTAACTAACCACTTAGCAAGGCGGTATGTGGGTGTGTTGATACCATTTATGATTGGTCTCATGCTGTTATCATCCTTGTGTACCTTTGGCAAACAGTATAATCTCGGCAGTGTGGGGTTGATAGATTTTAGAATGCATTTTTCAGTTTCTGTCAGTATGCTGTTATTAGTAAGAGCTTTATTTACTAAGTTTGTGTATTTGTTTTGGGAATTTCTTCATAGTCCGAACTGTTTAGCAAAAAGTTAGCTCTCTGTTTATAGTCCTCAAGTTCCATGATTACTAGGGAATTGCCTTTGTCAGCTTTTAGATACACCAATGGTTTCTTGTTTAAGTTCCTAATTATTTTATTATTGTTGTTATTCTGTTTGGGCTGTAACTGTTTTACTATGTCTAGACATTCCAACTTGGCTTTGATTTTGTCTTCTGTTTTGAGGTTATGTGTCGCTATTTCAATGTCCGCGATAAACTCGTCTTTGTTCTGAGAAAAACTTACGCATGTTTTGAAACCTTTCTGAAGTAGCTTCATTTCTTCGGCTTTAAAGGTCTGTAGTGAAGGTGAGTGTAAACAAGTGTGACTCAACAAAACTTCAACTAGATTTTCTACTCATGAAACAGTTCTTTCTTATATGTTGGAAGACACTTATTTTAGCTCCCCCATTAAATAGGCTATATATATTTTTTTTTTTTTCTTGAAGTATTTTCATTTCTCAAAATATTTATTAGGTTGTATTATTGTGTTATCTTCTGTACAATTAATTAAACAGTTGCAATACTCTACTGAACAAGTGCTGAGGTTCAGTTCAAGAATGACAGTAATGCAATTTTTTTTAAATTTACGCCCTCCAACGTAAAGTCATATTGGACATGAATGGAATGGGTGAAATGGTACTCAAATGAGCCTGGGGTCCATGAAGCTTGAAGTTACTGGACATTTGTCTTTCAGGATAAGGGACAACCCTGAGAAAACCTTATCTAGGTAACTCACCGTGACCGAGATTCGAACTTAGAACCTCTTGAACGTGAGGCAGACATGCTACCATCTGCGCTACCAAGGCGGGCTGATAATTGTGCAATTATTCTTTTAACTAAAAGAGATTAAGTAACCAATTCCTTCAAAACAGTCTGATGTATTGCACTCAAAATACTTTCTGTACTCTTGTACAAACTGTTCTTACAAACTTAGATATTCCAGTATTTATTTCATTTTAATCAAGATAAACATTTGCAGAAATTATCTTATTGCTAATTTTCCTATAGGTGCAAGAGAAATATGGGAGTACGGCAGGTTTTGAGTGATAGTCAAAGCTTTTAAAGCTTTTTGCATTGTGATGCCTTTGTCTCTTTCCATGACCATGATAAAAAAGAAATGAATGATAACTTTTCAATTGAGAAAAAAGTTGGAGGAATTGAGAAATTCAATCATATAATGAAGAATATCTGAGAAATGGTTCACTGAAAATTTTATATATATAATGTGTGTGACAGAAATTATGTTTTCTAATTAGACTCCCAGTGTGTGTATACTAAGATCTTGCTTATCTCTTATGGTTTACTAGTTAATGCAAAGTCATCTATGATGAAGACTGCTTCCGAAGACATTCCCAAGAAATTTAAGATATACATTTCATTTGCTATGAAAATACCTTAACAAATATTTTAATTGAAAAAACTATTTGTAGTCTGTTTTTAACACTTCATCACTTACATTTTTATTTTACAGAGGGACTAGTTTCGGAAGCTGTTGCGTCCATTTTTAACCTTAGTCCATCTAAACGGATGAACAGCATGAAAATGCACTCAACAGCTTCTTAAACTAGTCCCTCAATGATATAAAAATGTAAGCGACAAAATGTTTAAAATCAACTACAGTACGGAACACCCTTCTATTCAAGTATTTCTTTCACACCTTTTTCGTGCACTGACTGCTTCTGTTGCTGGTATTGGGAATCTCTACATCCAATGTTGTGGTCAGGAAGTCAAAACTGTCTGCTAGCATGAGTCAGCATTGTTGCTGCTAGGTGTGGCTTCCAAATCCAACACCATGTTGCCATTTTGATTTTGTATGGATCAGGTGGCTTCAGTTACTTTTGGTGCTTGCACTGGTGAAGTTAGTTTGCTATTTTGTGTGCGTGAATTCCGATTTTTTAGTGTCTGTAAGTCCTATTGTTATCGCTATTACAATAATATGGCAAATGCGTGAAATATTTAAAATATGCATGTTCCTCTGTTTGAAATTCCCGCTAAAGAATTGGCAACAGCGTGCTTCCCCTTCTCGAGAAATGTTGGGGCCAGAGAACAGACAGCCAAACTTAACAATAGTTTTTTTTCAATTAATGTTATCGTCACTCTTACTAAATTCCTCCAGTCATGCATAACCAATATTTTAATCAAAATAATTAGTCATTCTTGGAAAAATACTTTTAGAAAAATGTTCCATGTAAAGCATAGTCTGGGGTGGGGAGATTTTCTTGAAAATCTTTATATCGCATCTTTGGAAGATGCTGAACCTAATAAACACTTCTGCTAAATATATTTGTTTTAAATGTTATTTATTGGAGGACCTCAAACGTGTATTTCCATTGAAATTTACTTTTGGGTAGCGTACAATATTATATATGTGAAAGTTAAAATAGTAATATTATAAAAATAACAATGATAGCAAATGAGAGTTTAATATTTTCAGTATTGCTTTTCTTATTGTTGCTTCTTACATTGTATTCTTTATTTGTTGTTTTTTAATCCTTTAGCGACTTAGAATCAAGGCGGGAGGTTAAGAAAGAAGAAGGAGAGGCATTTGCCAGGGAACATGGCCTGATTTTCATGGAAACTTCAGCAAAGACAGCTGCCAATGTTGAAGAAGCTTTCATCAATACAGCAAAAGAAATTTATGAGAAAATTCAAGAAGGCGTATTTGACATCAATAATGAGGTATGTTTTACTAACCTTAGAATTATTAACCTATGAACATAACATAGACATTGACTGGAGTACTGATAACCATTTATTTTCTCATTATTTATAGTATACTTAAGAGTCAAAAATACATTTTCATATTGATCTAAATCAGTACCCCACATTACTAAAGGCTGAAGTTAAAAAAGAATAAATCCATACTCTATGTAACAGCTGAAGAATTTCACCAAAAAGTATACTTTTTAAATAAATTCTCTTAATTCTAAAATTGCTTTTGTATGCCAGTTGTTCAATATTGTTTGTTTCTCTGGATTAATTAGTAGTAGACATAGGTATTAAAGCTCAGAGAGCAACCAATGAACAACTTGCAGAGACTAGTGCAATAAAAAGGGAATTAGTAAGATACAAATGGAAGGAAGAAGACAAAGCAAAATTTGAGTACACATTAGAATCAGATATAGGGGAAAATATGCCAGCAGGGCATAATGCATAGTTTAAATCATTATGAAGTTGAAAACGCAGTTAGTATTCTGAGTTTTATTATGACTTGGGCAGGAGAGGGGATGAAAATGACAAAGGATACTCTAATACTAGTAATGGCTGGTTTGACGAGGAGTGTAGGGTGATTAAAAACATAGTAAAGGAAAAATTGGTAAAGTGGAGGGAAACAGGAGATCCTTATTCTAAGGAAGAGTATTTGCAAAGTAAATACCACTACAGTGAACTACTGGAAAGTAAAAAATCCCAATGGAGACAAAAGAAAGCGGATAACCTAATCATTACTATTGCCGAAAATAATGTGAGTAAAATATGGAGGGGTATAAAGTCATTGTACAAAAAACATGTAACCAAACATAATATAAGTCAGGAAGAGTGGCTAAGTTACTTCTCAAATTTATATGCACATGAAAAATCCAACAAGAAATAGAGAATAGAGAATAACTTTAGTGAGATATTAGATAGGGATATAACAGGAGAAGAAATAAACCATGTTAGAAGAATTAAGAGAAATAAAGCTCCAGGAATAGATGGTATACCAGGAGAATTTCTTAAAGTATGGTGCGAAGATGAGAACAGGGTTAGATTATTAACATCATTATATCGAGATTTAACTGTATTGGAACACCACAGTGAAGCGAAAAATTATTAAATTTTAGATGAGTCGTATTTTTTACACATCTGCTTCACTTTCGTACCTATTTTGAGGACATGTTTCGCAAATCATCGTTTGCATCTACGGCTCTTATGCGACTGAAGCTAGATCCAGCGGTGTGGGTAATTCTGGGGTTGTTGCTGCCATCTGTTGATTTAGTGATGAACTTAAATGTGGGATTCTCTTCATATGGGAGAGGATATACATAGAAAAACATAAAAACCAACTAATGAACTTTGAAATCCCGCTAGAAGAGAATCCCACATTTAAGTTCATCACTAAATCAACAGATGGCAGCAACAACCCCAGAATTACCCACACCGCTGGATCTAGCTTCAGTCGCATAAGAGCCGTAGATGCAAACGATTTGCGAAACATGTCCTCAAAATAGGTACGAAAGTGAAGCAGATGTGTAAAAAATACAACTCATCTAAAATTTAATATTAACATCATTGTTTAACTCTATGAAAACAAATGGCCATATACCGAAAAGTTGGAGAAAAGCAATTATACAGCCAATATACAAGGGCATAGGGGAGTTGGATAAACCCAATAACTATCGGGGAATAGCACTGCTGTCCAATGTGGGTAAAATTTTTACAGGAATACTGGCTGATAGGATGCAAAAATGGATTGAAGAATTCAATATTCTTTCAGAATATCAAATGGGCTTTAGGAAAGGTAGGAGAACAGTGGACAATGTCTTTATTATAAAAACACTAGTGGACAAGTATTTAAGATATAAAAAAGGTAAAATATATATGGCCTTTATTGATCTCGAGAAAGCTTTTGATCGAATAGAGATGAATTTGCTGTGGTATAAATTATTAATGAAGGGGTTTAGTAACAAAATGGTAACCATCCTAAAAGGGTTATTCAAAGAGAACACATTTTGTATAAAATATGAAGAAGGTGCAATAACTAGGGACATACATCAGGAAAAAGGACTAAGGCAAGGGTGCAAGTTAAGCCCAGTTTTGTTTAACTTGTTCATAGATGATATATTGAAAAATATAAGCAATAATAATAATTTCTTGCCGGTAATTAATAATATACAAATCCCTGGATTATTGTTTGCAGATGACTTGGTGATTGGTGCTATTACTGTGAATGGGTTAAAATATCTTTACAAGAAATAGATAAATATTGTGCAGCTTCTTGCCTAAAGGTGAATAGAGCTAAAACCCAAATTGTAGTTTTTAAAAAAGGTACTAAACTGAGTAAACATGAGAAGTGGTACAAAGAGGGAATAGAATATAAAGTAGTATGTGAATGTAATTACTTAGGAATGAAAATTGATGCAGGAGGGAAATGGGAGAAGCAAAAGAAATGCGCACTGGCAAAAGGGAAAGCAGCAATGGCAGCTGTAAGAGGATGTTTGTATAAAACAAATGAAATGGTTAGAAAGGGTATATAATTCGGTGGTTGAGGCACGAATGCTATATGGTATTGAGATGTGGGGGCTGGAAAAGGGATGGGAAGTTTTAGATTATGTACACAGGAGGTTTTGTAAGGAAGTTCTAGGGCTGCCAATATCAACTGCAAATGAAGTAGCTCTAATTGAAATGGGGAGAGTTCCAAGAAAAGGGTTAGTTACAGAAAGGGCATTAAAATATTGGTATAGGATATTGAATTTAGAGGAGGGGAATATACTGAAACAATGCTTGAAGTATCAAGAACTAAGTTTACTAAATAAAGGATGGGTAAGTAATTTACGAAATAATTTGGAAGATAATGGTAGGGGTGATATTTGGAGAAAGATCGAAACTAATTATAAAGGTTTTTGGAAAGGGGCTAGAATAAGATTTGAAGACATGGAGATCCAGAAACTGTTTAGTCAAAGAGCAGAGAAGAGATCACTTGTTTTCTATATTCCATTGAAAAATAGCTGGGGGAGGGAGAGGTATATAGATAGCACTAACAGTGAAGAAAGAAAGGGATTAGCATGGATAAGAGCAGGGATATGGAGATTAAGAGGTCAAAGAAATGGATACCTGCAAGACAAGTGCCCATTGTGTGGGGACAAAGAGGATATAGTACATATACTGTTTGATTGTAAGGAAACAGAGATGTGGAGGAAAGAATGCCAAATATCAAAAATGAATAGGAGAATCAGCTTAATCAAGGTTTTAAGTAAAAATTATAAAAAACATAGGTCAGTTTTTAAGTAAGGTTAAAAACAAGTGGGTATGGACTGTAAAAAGAGAGAAGGAATAATAAGTAACTATTCTGTAATAACACATATTGTAACACGTCTGTAAATATACTTAATGGACTGTCCTGTGTAGCAGTGGTCTGGGCCAAAACAGAGGGCAGTCCAAAAAAATTGTAAAAGCTTAGTACCTCAAATATTATTATTATTATTATTATTATTATTATTATTATTATTATTATTATTATTATTATTATTATTATTATTATTATTATTATTATTATTATTATTATTATTATTATTGTTATTATTATTACTATTATTATTCTCTGGATTATAGGAACCAATAAAAGGGATGATAAAATTTAAAACCACACCTCTGTGTTAATACCATGCAAAATAATGTGCTGAATCCCTATTGCATCTGCACATAAAATAATATTCAGAATAACATGCAAAATACAACGAATTCAATAATTATCCACACAAGTAGCAATCATTGTCACCTTTAATTGATGTATATAGTATACCTTCTTTTGCACTCTAAAATGATCAAAGGAATGCAGTTAAGCAAAAATGACAGATAATCAATGCTAATGTAAACATTAGATTTAATAAGCAATTCTTTAAGTGAAGGCTGCAACAAAAAGCTTTGAAGATAGAAATATGAAAACTCTAATGGAATCCTGAATGACAGCTTTACTTTCTGTGCTCAGATAAAAAAGATCATGAAAGGCAAGCTTAGATAAGTAAAGATATACCCCTGGACCAATATCCATTAAGTGGCAGGAAGAAAGATATTGAATATATTTTATATGAATATAAATGAACAGACACGTGAAGAAAAGGATTTCTTACTCAAAAAGGGTTTAAAGTTATCAAAAAAAAAAGTCATGAGTGAATTGTTCTGTGAAGATAGTAAGCAATTAAGTCAATTATTTAGATACAATGAAAAAATAAGTGTCATTAAAAAAAGTGAAAAATGAAAACGGAATACAAATATCTAAGTAGTGAATAGATTTTAAATTAAAAAAATATATATATATGGGAACTCTGCAATATATCGTCAAGCATGTTTCCATTGATATGCTTTGAAAAATGGTCAGGAAGAAGTTAAATTGTAGGGAGGAGCAGGTACACTTTTTACTGCCATATTGGAGCTAACAATCATCACAGCTGGTGATGACTCACTTTTTCACTGTGAGATAAATTGCACATATTGTACATATCCTTGGGATATCAGCTGGGAACAATCACATAATTTTAAAAGAGCATTTGAATATGTCTTTGGCATGTGCACATTGGATACCATGACTGCTTACTCCATAACAAATATGACTTGTGTCAGTGTGTGCCACTATTGGAAACAATGTGTTGAACACATGTGCAGTACTTGTTGGCAAAACATCACTGCTGATGAAACATGGTTGTACTGTTATGACCTGCAGGGCAGCACAGAATGGATCCAACATGGTCAACCCCCACCACAAAAGGTATGAGCACAGAAGTTCACCAATAAGGTCATGGTCATCACACTTTTTTTTATTATGGTGTACACTCACATAGTTCCAAGACACACTAGTCACTGCAGATTGCTATAAGGATGTCCTAAAGCAATTGGTAAAGGATCACATTCCCAAAAAACAAAGTAACCTCATTGGACAGTGGAAGGTTAATCACAGCAATGCCAGGCCAAATGTTGATAATGCTGTTATTGAGTTCGTGGCACAAAAAGGCATCTCAGTGGTACCCCATCTGCCTTATAGTGCTGAGCTGGCTCTGTGCGACTTTTTACTCAACCTGAAAGCCAAAAAGGAAACTTAAGGGATGTTAATTCAACAATTGAGACCAAGCAGCAAAAGCCTTAATGTGAAGAGGATGTTAAAGAATGGCTTCCTGCATGTCTTCCAGGAATGGCAAAGGAGATGGGACAAGTGTAATGCATTGGTGTGATGTATTTTGAGGGTGACAAAAGTCTGTATGAGTGATTTTTACAGTAAATTGTTGTGTGAGGATTTTTTTTAATTTACGTCCGCCCCAACGTTGTTATATCGGACGGTGAATGAATTGGATGAAATGATGCTCAAAGCTTAGAGTTACCCGACATTCGTCTTGAAGGATAAGGGAAAACCTTATCCAGGCAACTCACCCTGGCCGAGATTCGAACTCGGGACCTCTTGAACGTGAGGCAGACATGCTACCATCTACGCTACCGAGGCGGGCTTTGTGTGAGGATTGTATGACAGTTATTGAACAGCCCTTGTACATGGAAAGGCTTTGAGGTATTTTATATGCCTTGATTCTGTAAATAACCATGAAGTCCCTGCATTTCCATTGAATTTTATTGGTAGAACTTCCTATAGCAAAAAATTTGTTGCATAACCTTTTGGTTGCATCAGGCCTTTCAGAGATATTTCCTATTTGATTAAGGCTTCACGGGTTAACTGATGAAGGACATAGTGTAAAATGGCCGAAAGCTCGATCTTCATAAATTTGATGCGGCTGATCACCCGTGAAGCCTTAATCAATAACGTTCGCTGCGAAAGCTTCAAGTCTTACATGTTTCCTATTTGTTTGTTTTTCAGACTTCAAAACAATGAGGTTTTAAAAATATTACTTGTTTGTTTCTTATCCCATATAAAGGGTATGTGATATCAAGACTTGGATTTTTAAATTGATTTTAGTAGTAGAATGTCATGTCAAACATTATGGTGGCTTGGAATATGCTATTTTTAGTGAAAACTCGGTCAGATTTTGAATATCAAATGCAGTGCGATATATCTTAAACAGTTAAGTGAAGTTCACTGTCATTTTCCATCATAAGGTGTGGAAATTATGTTAGAAGGCTTAAAGTGGCATTGTTGTATGCTATGCAAATGGAGATTTTTGCTAGAAGTTAATTGGAATCATACTGCAGCATGTTTCACTCTCCAATTCTGTATAGCATTTTATAATGCTGATTCCACATTTTTACATTTTTCTGTTTTTTTTTTTTTTTTTTAATGAAAACTTGCAAAAATTTGATACAACTCATATTTGCTTAATTGAAAGTAACAGGCATTTTATTGTCATATAACATTGAAAATAATTATAATTATTGTCCAATAAAAAAATAAAAGGAGTAATTTTGTGCTAGGCCAAAACTGATGGTTAATTTCAGTCTACATATCTTCTGTGATCAAATAGTGAAGTGTAAGTGTAAGAATTTTATTTACAGTGCATTGCTATATCCATTGCAGAACTAGAAGTTGTGTTCGGATGCAATAAATTGCAATATATATGTTATAAGTGATTACTATAAGAATCGAAGGAAGTTTTAGAAACTATTACTTGGTATTTTTCATTTCTAATTCCCTTTTATTAGGATACTAAATTGAAAGAATTGACATGTGTTGTGTGTTGCAGGCAAATGGTATAAAGATTGGCCCACAACATTCACCCACCAATCCAAGTCTACCATCTGGTAGCCAAGGATCAATGCAAGGAGGAGGTTGCTGTTAGGAACTGGCCCGCCTCGCCCCTTGCTCCTATTGTCCAGGGCTCTGAGTGAGGCCTCGGTAACTGACTGAACGACAGACAGCCAGCACGCCTGTCCATTACTCTCCCCTTCCAGTCCATAGTTGTGCAATCTTCTGATCATGAATCTCTTTCTTCTAATTTCTATTCTTATAAATTAAAACACTGACAGTTTGGTTTTAGACAACCACTTTGTGATAAATTATACAAACCACATGCATTAACCTTGCTAGTTAAATATGAGCAATGCAGTTTTATATCAGAAGATGTAGGCTGCATTTAGTACAGGAACTCATATGAAATTATATTGATAATAGTATTCAAATGGAGATTCAGAAAGAAGCCTGCTTATATTAACTGGCTGTGTTAATCAACATTAACTTGTTTGATAAATTTTTATGAAACTGAGAATCAGTTAATCAAAACAGAAATTCTGTTTGCAGTTTCAATCCTGTATTGGTAACAGTTAAAAACACATAAGGGACAGGAAATCACTGACATATGTAAGAGACCCAGTATATCTTATTTATTATAAAACTTGTTTGTAGTAGTAGAACCAGCTAAGGATCTGTATTCATTTTGTGAATTACTTGTAAAACATTTCTGTAGTCTGTTAATAATGTGTATTTTTTTCAGTTACTGTTATTTAGAAATACTTAAAATGATCTGATCAGATTAATACAATTACAGACTTTTAATTTTTGTGCACTTATGATTCTCATACTCGAGGTCCCAAACTGTGTTATAGGCATTTTGGGAGAATTGCCCTCTATAAGAAGTGAGTAAATCATGCCAAGGTAATTGTGTTGAAATTTCATTTAATCATTGCCTGAAGTAAATTTGGCAAAATACTTCCCCTGCTGGTTTGTTTGTTCATATTATTTTACCCTTAGGCTGCCTATATAAAAAAGAATTAATACATTAACAAAAATAACATGAATTACATTGCTAAGATTTTGATAATCTGCACAATATTTCATATTCTGGCAACAATTGGGGTTAAGGACAACAAAATACTACACAGTTGTGAAGCATTTCTGGTGGTTTGTACTAATCTTTGAATTCATATGTATCTATAAAATTTAAAAAGAATTGTTACATGCATACATTGTGATAAAGTATTTGGAACATTTTAGATTGCATTTTCATTTCTTTATATTAACCACTTAAAAGCTTTCATGTAGAGCTTAATATATTCTTTGAATATGAGGGAAAAGAAAAGCAAACTAACAAAAAACTTGTTTGTAAAAGCCCTGGAATATTTTAGATTATTAAATTTACAAATTGACAAACTGTCTTCATATTTGTATGTTTCAGTTATTTTAGAGCATGTGTAGCTTTTGCACCACAGGCACAATGTTCACAAGGAATTTTGTTTTTGTTTTTCCTTATATTTTCTTAGTAGGAAGAACGAACAATATTTGGAAACTAGAGCACTGTTATCTATCACATTACTTTTTAATCTTTTACACATCTTTTGGTTGATACCATAATAGCACTAGCTCATGTGTTGTATGAATTCTTATTACTTTCTTTTTTTAATTGAAATTCCTCTACTTTTTTTTTTAATTTAACCTTTCTTACTCTCTTGCTCTTAAGAAGAATTCTTAAAAAATTATGGGCAATTCAACTTCACTACTCTGAAATACAATGACACTTTTATAAGACAGTTTGCATATGGTGCATCCAGTACTAATGACTGTTTCAAGAATTTGAAACAAATCTACAGGATGAGATGTAAATGTTTGAGAAGATATGAGCAGATTTGTGTAGGTTATGATGCGAGATGTAACTGCTTAAGTGGAAACAACTATTTATAAAGTTTTCTTTTCAGTGATATATTACGTTTAAATTAATTAAACATCTCTTTATAATTATATTCTCACCTTTATAATGCATGTTTTTTGGTAACTTTCTGCATGAAGTAATTTTTTTATTAATACAGTGCTATAGCTTGATTGCATCTTGAAACAGCTTGACTGAAAACAATGTATTAGTAGTACAGATTAGATATGTTCTTTTTCTTTCTTTTTTTTTCTTTTTTTTTTTTTAAGCCAATTTAGTAGAAAAGTGGCAAGATAAATTACTGTGACATTCTTTGAAAGTCAAAAGAATTGCATGTATCTTTTTGTAAGATACACCATAAACTAACAGTAGATTCCAAGCTTTCTTTGTACCTTTTATAAAGATTGCATTACTTTACTGTCCTAAGCACTAATGTCCTAATGTATGAAATGCAACAATTCATAAAGTAGCTAAATCAAATCAGGTAAACTGTTACTGTATCACCATATTGTCTTTGATAATATTTATTGATACACCTTTGAATAGTGTGGGCTCTTTGTTTTAGTTATTAGCAGTTTGCCTGATTATCAAACTTTGTTGTCGTATCTACATACCATACAAGAAGAAAAAATGAAAGAATTTAAGGCCTGTAATGTGATGTAAGTATGTATACTTGTTTTAAACACCCACTCAGAGCTGCCCAAATTTATTTGTACATATTGCTAGAATGAAATACAAATAAAATATATGAGTATATAGTAAATATTAATATTCATTTGTGCATTCTTATACCCCTTTTTCGTAATAAAAAGGAACATTTTATTTGTTGGTGTTTAGTGTATACCTATATAGTTTTATCATATATATACATATAATATGTAAAAATTTATGAATTATTGTAAGCTATACCTAATAAAACACACAACCAAATATACATGCCACCTTAATATAGATCTATTAGAAGTATGTAGTACCATTTTTCTGTACTGTATATCTTGTGTATAAATGTGTGAGTGTGTTTCTGAATGGTGTAGAGCATTTGAATTTGTTTTCTTGTGTATGGCTGCTTTATTTTAAGTCTTAATGTTTTATACTAGTCTCACATACTGCAGGTTTTCATGAGATCTATTTGGTAACAAAATGTTGCAATATTTTGAGCTATGTAAATTGTCTGGTAACTTGAAAATAAGCCTGTCAGTAAATATAAATAAAATTGTTTAAATGGTAATTTGACTTGTGAAAATGCTTCTGTTGTAATTATACTGTTTTAAGCTGGGCAGAATTTTACTGTTTTTTCTTTAAAGATAAATGAGACCATTCAGGGAAGAGAGAGCTATGCAAATAATTATTACCCTACATTGCCCTTTTAAATTTTTTCTGTTCCACTGTAGTAATTTTTAATCAATGTACATCTGAAGCTTTGTGAAAGATACAATGAAGTGAATAATGCAGTGGAATAGGTATATATAATTGGAGGTGGCTCTGGGTTAGTACCTCTGCCACGGCACTGCCTTTAAAAAGGGACAAATGCAATTTCATGTATTTGCATACTCCTAATGAGGTCATGCTTAGTATTGTTCAAGATGCAGTGAAATGTCTTGCCTATCAACAGAAAGCTTGTCTCATGTGGAATCTTGCACAAAATTGCTTTCTTCGCAATGACTCAAGACTTTAGTAGGCAGTGGTTCGGCGAAGAGATAGGAGAAATCTGTGCCTGTTACACTAGAGAGCAAAAAAAAATCATATGCCCAAAACAAAATAGGCCAATTCTTATGTAAATTGGTCTGCTGATTCCACATTTTTACTTTTTTTTTTTTTTTTTTTTTTTTTTTTTTTTTTTTAATGAAAACTTGCAAAAATTTGATACAACTCATATTTGCTTAATTGAAAGTAACAGGCATTTTATTGTCATATAACATTGAAAATAATTATAATTATTAATTTTTATAATTAAAGTAAATCAACACAAGATAATGATGAAAACCATTTACATGAATAATCTCAGAAGTTAACTTTAAAGAGAGTCGATTAAAGACACTAAACAACACTTACTTTTAAATTTTTCGGGAACATGTTTCTGAGGCTTTGCCTCTATCATCAGCTGGCTCTCGACTGGTTCTCATTGGTGTAGCTGACGATATTTTGTCACAGGTCTCTGGTGACAAAATATCGTCAGCTACACCGAGAACCAGTCGAGAGCCGGCTGATGATAGAGGCAAAGCCTCAGACATGTTCCGGAAAAATTTAAAAGTGTTGTTTAGTGTCTTTAATCAACTCTCTTTAAAATTAATTTATCATAACACTGTTTTCAACACTTCCAAGAAAGGAATCTCAGAAGTGTTTCATGTTGATTTTTTTTCTTGTTTCGACATGTACTCTCTCGTTTGAGGAACCAACAATAATCTCCCAACATGGCTGAATCCCAGCAATCCTGAAATATTTTCCATCTCAGAAATATTCTGGTGAAAATGCTCACCTTGCTCATCACTTACAGCTCCCAATTTTGTAGGGAAACTATCAAGACAAGAGTGCAAAAAGTGGATTTTATGTGACATTTGGTAAGCTATTTCTTTGTAGCTCCTTAGTTTTGTAATTTTCTTCTCTGTTATTGCCCAGGAAGCCTTTCACCATTGATTCAAATGATTTCCATGCTGGCAATTCAGAATTAGGTTAAAAAATACTATCTTTAATAAGTAGTGTAATTTGAGGACCGACAAATATACCTTTCTTTAATTTAGATTCACTGATTTTGAGAAAGATGCTTCTTAAATGCTCAAATGCACTTCCACTTTTGTCCAAATCTTAAAAACAAAATTTTTATTTAATCCGAGCTTTATATGAATTGGCAAAAGAAGAACTTTGTTTTGACCTATTAGAGGCACATGCCTAACACTTCTTGCTCCAGGTGTATAGTTTTCCCTTTTTCCCCCACTCTCACTATAAAATGCTTGTCACTTGCACTATTGTCCCATAAGCACAAAAAATAGCAATATTTTGTGAAACATACCTGCAGTCCTGTTAGCAATGCAACTACCTTGATGTCACTACAAATTTCCCAGCCATAGTTTTGGTAAATGTCTAATATGATGGACATGCAATCATATGTCTCCTTCACCCCTAAGGCATGAAATAAAAGTATTGATAGTAGCAAATTGCCATTATATGGCAACAGTGCTACATAAACTGTATTTAGAAGTCAATTCTCTATAACTAATTCCTTCATTAAACCATTAATATTAATGCAGAAACACATTGTTTTTCGTTGTGGAATACTGTAAAAACTGTTTGTCAAGATCGCTAAAATGTTATTTTAATCTCTTGCTAAAAAATTCCACCCTTTTATTCAGGAACCCAGTAACTCTGACTCTTTTTTACCTAGTTTTAAATCACAAATAAGATCACTTATAATAGTTTTTGAGAAACAAAATGTCTTTGTTCACTTCATTTGCATTGATATATAGGATCTTGGCATGTTAAGGGTTCATTGTCACCTACATCATGATTTGAACTTGATCCATCATATTCAACCCATGTTTTTAGAGGATCAGATGATGATATATATAAAGGCGCTCAACTACGGCAGTCATCAGCGCCCTTTAAAAAACTAGTCATGGCAAAAGCCAGATATAAAACTTTCTAAAAACTATACAAGTGTAACAAAACCTATTAAAAATACACGTACATAAAAACATCAATCAAAACCTACTAACAGTTTTGTTCACTAAATTCTAAACTCTTAAACTAGACAAGATTCTAAAAACCTTCTCCACGGGTCTCCACGCACGGCCTACACTCGGGTGGGCCTGTTGACCGTCTCCCTCAATTTTAGAGGATCAGGCACTGGAAGATCTTCACTATGACAAACTGGTCTTAATTGCTGACAGAACATTAGGATATTTGGCACTCGACTTATCTTTTCTAGAAACACCCATGATCCTTGTATTACAAACATAATAACACTGGGCAACAAAAAAATAAGTTTTTAATATATCGAGATTTAACTGTATTGGAACACCACAGTGAAGCGAAAAATTATTAAATTTTAGATGAGTCGTATTTCTTACACATCTGCTTCACTTTCGTACCTATTTTGAGGACATGTTTCGCAAATCTTCGTTTGCATCTACGGCTCTTGTGCGACTGACGCTAGATCCAGCAGAGTGGGTAATTCTGGGGTTGTTGCTGCCATCTGTTGATTTAGTGATGAACTGAAATGTGGGATTCTCTTCTAGCGGGATTTCAAAGTTCATTAGTTGGTTTTTATGTTTTTCTATGTATATCCTCTCCCATATGACGAGTTCACTATGTTTTTGTACGTATTTTAGTAATTCTGTGCTATCTTCAATTTCATGATTTTCAGACCAGAAATGAGCTGCTATTGCGGACTTATCAATATTTTTGTATCTTAAGTGCCTGAAGTGTTCTTTCTTTCTAGTGCCTATGTTTCTTTTTGTCCTCCCTATGTAAATTTTTTCACAGTCTTTACACTTAATTTTGTAAATGCCTGACTTTTCCTCTGGTTTTTTCTTATCAGTATTATTACTGTGAAGTAGGTTTTTAATGTTGTAATTGTTTTTTGGTGCCAATGTTATATTGTATTTCTTGAATATTTTTTGGAACTTTTTTGTGGCCCAGGGGTGGTAAGTAAATTTAGCAAATCTAGTTTCTTGTTTTATTGGTGTGAGAGCTGTGATCTGTTTTAATTTCTTTTGAAGTTTGAATAATTTTAGTTTTTTATCTACAAGGTTTTTTCCATATCCATTTTTAATTGCAGTTTTTAAGATTTGATGGTATTCGTTTTGATATTCTTGCTGGCTGAGAGGTGTGTCAGACTGTTGATGGTTGCATGTTTGTGTGGAATTGGATTGAAACTATTTGCTTTGATGTAATTATCTGTGTGTGTTGCTTTTCTATGAATGCCAAATTCTAGTTTTTCATTGCCTTTTTTTATTTTAAGGTCTAAAAAAGGTAGAGTACAGTCCTCTTCAGTTTCTACTGTGAATTGTATGCTGGGTTCTTGCAGGTTGAGTAGTTTCAAAGTATCATCTATTAGTTTGTAGGGCACTATTGCAAAGATGTCGTCTACGTATCTGTACCATGTTTTAAACATATGAGGGAAGGCTTTAGTAATATGTGTTTCGAAAAAGCTCATGTATAGATTGGCCAAAAATGGTGATAGCGGGCTTCCCATAGCTAGTCCTGAAATTTGTTTATAATATTTTCCATCGAAGACAAAATAATTTTGATGTATACATAATTCAGTCATTGCCAAATATTCTTCTATTGCATTGGCATCCAGGTTTATAGAATTTAGCCATTTTTTCAGTTGAATCAAAAGTTTGTCTAATGGAATGCTAGGGAAGAGGGAGCGGACATCAAAGGATACTAAAGTGTCATGAGGTTTTAGTTTAAGATTTTGAATTTTTTCTACCAGGTCTAAAGAGTTTTTTATACTCAGAGTATGGTATTGTGGAAAGGACTGAAATTGTTTGGTTAGCCATTTTGCCAGAAGGTAAGTAGGAGTGTTTATATTATTTACAATGGGTCTCATGGGTATGTTGGGTTTGTGTATTTTAGGCAAACCATATATTCTTGCAAGGGTAGGGTTGTCTGGTTTGATAGTTTTTTGTTCTGTAGTTGTTAAAATTTTACTATTAATGATGGTTTTTTGTACATCTTTTATGCATCGGTTGAGTGGATTAGAATCTATTTCCTGGAATTCTTTTTGTTGTAGTAACTCCAACATTTTTTCTTTGTATGTAGCTGTATCTAAGATTACTATTTTGTTCCCTTTATCAGCCCTTGAGAAGATTACATCCTTTTTCCTTAAAGATTTAATTATCTGAATTTGTTTCAAATGTTTTATTGGCTTTTTATTTATTAAGTTTTCCAATATAGGAGCTGATTTTTTCCTAATTATATTTTTGTCCATGGTTTCCAAGCCTTCTACTGCTAATTCTATGTCTGCAATGAATTCATCCGGGTTGCTGGAGTATGTTATACATGTTTTTAGGCCTTGGTTAAGTACATCTATTTCTTCATTGTTAAAATTTTGCTTTGAGAGATTAATTACATTGTCTAGGGATGTGTTCTTTGCTGAAATTTTGTTATGTTTTGGTTGCCAATGATTATGTTTACGTTTTAGTTTCTTATTTTGACGATAAACTTTCTCTTTGACTTTATAATTTATATGTTCAAATGATTTGGCTTCTAAGTGGACATATAAATTATAAAGTCAAAGAGAAAGTTTATCGTCAAAATAAGAAACTAAAACGTAATCATAATCATTGGCAACGAAAACATTACAAAATTTCAGCAAAGAACACATCCCTAGACAATGTAATTAATCTCTCAAAGCAAAATTTTAACAATGAAGAAATAGATGTACTTAACCAAGGCCTAAAATCATGTATAACATACTCCAGCAACCCGGATGAATTCATTGCAGACATAGAATTAGCAGTAGAAGGCTTGGAAACCATGGACAAAAATATAATTAGGAAAAAATCAGCTCCTATATTGGAAAACTTAATAAATAAAAAGCCAATAAAACATTTGAAACAAATTCAGATAATTAAATCTTTAAGGAAAAAGGATGTAATCTTCTCAAGGGCTGATAAAGGGAACAAAATAGTAATCTTAGATACAGCTACATACAAAGAAAAAATGTTAGAGTTACTACAACAAAAAGAATTCCAGGAAATAGATTCTAATCCACTCAACCGATGCATAAAAGATGTACAAAAAACCATCATTAATAGTAAAATTTTAACAACTACAGAACAAAAAACTATCAAACCAGACAACCCTACCCTTGCAAGAATATATGGTTTGCCTAAAATACACAAACCCAACATACCCATGAGACCCATTGTAAATAATATAAACACTCCTACTTACCTTCTGGCAAAATGGCTAACCAAAAAATTTCAGTCCTTTCCACAATTCCATACTCTGAGTATAAAAAACTCTTTAGACCTGGTAGAAAAAATTCAAAATCTTAAACTAAAACCTCATGACACTTTAGTATCCTTTGATGTCCGCTCCCTCTTCCCTAGCATTCCATTAGACAAACTTTTGATTCAACTGAAAAAATGGCTAAATTCTATAAACCTGGATGCCAATGCAATAGAAGAATATTTGGCAATGACTGAATTATGTATACATCAAAATTATTTTGTCTTCGATGGAAAATATTATAAACAAATTTCAGGACTAGCTATGGGAAGCCCGCTATCACCATTTTTGGCCAATCTATACATGAGCTTTTTCGAAACACATATTACTAAAGCCTTCCCTCATATGTTTAAAACATGGTACAGATACGTAGACGACATCTTTGCAATAGTGCCCTACAAACTAATAGATGATACTTTGAAACTACTCAACCTGCAAGAACCCAGCATACAATTCACAGTAGAAACTGAAGAGGACTGTACTCTACCTTTTTTAGACCTTAAAATAAAAAAAGGCAATGAAAAACTAGAATTTGGCATTCATAGAAAAGCAACACACACAGATAATTACATCAAAGCAAATAGTTTCAATCCAATTCCACATAAACATGCAACCATCAACAGTCTGACACACCTCTCAGCCAGCAAGAATATCAAAACGAATACCATCAAATCTTAAAAACTGCAATTAAAAATGGATATGGAAAAAACCTTGTAGATAAAAAACTAAAATTATTCAAACTTCAAAAGAAATTAAAACAGATCACAGCTCTCACACCAATAAAACAAGAAACTAGATTTGCTAAATTTACTTACCACCCCTGGGCCACAAAAAAGTTCCAAAAAATATTCAAGAAATACAATATAACATTGGCACCAAAAAACAATTACAACATTAAAAACCTACTTCACAGTAATAATACTGATAAGAAAAAACCAGAGGAAAAGTCAGGCATTTACAAAATTAAGTGTAAAGACTGTGAAAAAATTTACATAGGGAGGACAAAAAGAAACATAGGCACTAGAAAGAAAGAACACTTCAGGCACTTAAGATACAAAAATATTGATAAGTCCGCAATAGCAGCTCATTTCTGGTCTGAAAATCATGAAATTGAAGATAGCACAGAATTACTAAAATACGTACAAAAACATAGTGAACTCGTCATATGGGAGAGGATATACATAGAAAAACATAAAAACCAACTAATGAACTTTGAAATCCCGCTAGAAGAGAATCCCACATTTCAGTTCATCACTAAATCAACAGATGGCAGCAACAACTCCAGAATTACCCACACCGCTGGATCTAGCATCAGTCGCACAAGAGCCGTAGATGCAAACGAAGATTTGCGAAACATGTCCTCAAAATAGGTACGAAAGTGAAGCAGATGTGTAAGAAATACGACTCATCTAAAATTTAATAAGTTTTTAATGTTTCGAGCACTTCATGAGGCAATTCCTACTAATTTTGGCTTGAGAAAAACAAATATGACAAATGAAAAACCTTTATTAGCTCTAGTTTCTATGATATACAGAAGTGGAAGTGTTACATATTAACGGATTGAGAGAAAAGGGTACATTTTAATTACATACATGCTAGCAACAATGAAAGTGCATTTGATTTTTTTAACTGGTAATTACATTTTAGTTAATTGATGGAAATTAATCATTTCTCCACACTAGCTGTGTATAGGCTAAGGTTTTTTTGTAGATAGAGTCAACATGAAAAATTCAATGCCATGGCCGGGATTTGAACCATGGATCTCCTGGTTTCCATCCAGTCGCTCTTAACCTTTGAGCCACCATGGCCAACGTGCTGCCCTGACATTAAATTCTTCAGTTGATTCATATTTCCCCGGTAGACCACTAGGGGCTCTCGAATCTGAGATACACCGTTTGTGGCGACTTACTATCGTAAGTACTTAAGTCGGAGGCTTCATCATTTAACTCTTATTATTTTAGTTAATTGATGGAAATTAATAATTTCTCCACACTAGCCATATATAGGCTAAGTTTTTTTTTTTTTTTTAGATAATGGTAATCACATTTTTGAGCTTGATTAATGAGTCACTATGTTTACACTCAACTTCACTTACTATGTTGTATAATTGAAACGTTTTCAAGATCCTTGGATCTCATCCTCAGCTTTTTGGTGACTAAATGAGCATTCTTTTTCTTCCTCTTCTACGGTGCTCCGATTCCTCTGCCATCTGTTGTTAGGGGCACTAAGTTTTAATACTTCATTTAATGCCAGCATTTCAAAATTTATAACTTTATCTCGGTTTTTGGTTATGAATATTTTTTCCGAAATATCCAGTTCTATGGGTGTACTTAAAGATTTTAACAGTTTTATGTTATGGTCAACGTTGTGGTTTTCTGTCCAAAAATGGTGTGACATTGCTGATTTTTCTGTTTGTTTCAATGTTCCTCTGGTGTTCTTTTTGTCTGGTTAACAAGTTTCTCTTAGTTTTTCCTATGTAACTTTTATCACAGGTTTCACAATTTATCTGATAAATTCCCGATTTCAAAGTTTTGGGGATTACATTTTTATTGGTTTATTTAGCAGGTTCTTCAGACTGAATTTGCTTTGGGGTACTAGTTTTACGTTTAGTCTTTTGAAGATTTGTTCAAATTTTCTAAAAGTTCATGGAACATAAAGTTGAAATAAACAGAAAGATCAGCAGTGTCACACCATTTTTGGACAGAAAACCACAACATTGGCCATAACATAAAATGTTAAAATCTTTAAGTACACCCATAGAATTGGATATTTGGGAAAAATAACCAAAAACCGGGATAAAGTTATAAAGTTTGAAATCCCGGCATTAAATGAAGTATTAAAACTTAGTGCCCCTAACACCAGATGGCAGAGGGATCGGAGCACAGTAGTAGTGGAGGAAAAAGAATGTCCATTTAGTCACCAAACAGTTGAGGATGAGATAGAATGATCTTGAAAACGTTTCAATTATACAACAACATAGTAAGTGAAGTTGAGTGTAAACATAGTGACTCATTAATCAAACTCAAAAATGAAGAATACTTCACTGTTAATAATGCTTCTGCTTTTAATATTTATGGTAATTACATGCTAAGATTAACTTTAAAGAGAGTTGATTAAAGACACTAGACAACACTTACACTAGTGTCTTTAATCGACTCTCTTTAAAGTTAATTTATCATAACAACACTGTTTTCAACACTTCCAAGAAAGTAATTACATGCTAAGAGTTCTAAATTGCTGGAAAAATACTTTGCAGATAGTTGTGTCTGAAGAGAATCATGTGGCCTATTGACTTCATTGCTTTTAGCTTGCCTCTTGTGATGGAGTTCCGCAGAATTCCTATACAAAGACCAACAGTAATCTGCAAGCATTACTTCATTCCAATGGCCCTGATATCTTTGTTCCATAACAGAAATGTCCTGATGGAATCTCTCCCCATGTTCATCACTAACAGCTTCACAATTCGGAAGGAAAAAGTCTAGGTGGGAGTGGAGAAAATGGAACTTCAGGGACATGTTGCATCCAGGGTTACAGTATTTTTACAGGAGCACTCTCACCAAATGCTTGTAGTTGTCATCTCTGTTGTTGCCTAAAAATCCATGAAAAACACCCTTGTAAGCTTCCCGAGCTTCCTTTTCTTTCCCCTCCAAGGTGATTTTGAATTCAGCAGATGGAAATACATGTAAATTCGCTATTTTTAAGCCCGAAACATTTTCGTTGTTGCCCAGTATAATCATTTAAATGGTTAGATGGTTCTCTCCATATCATAGACACTGCAAATGGCAAAGATTTGCGTTTACCATGTAGCCATTGATTAAGACCAGTTTTGCATGGTATGCAGCAAACAGTGGGGACAAAATCCTTTTCTTAATCTCCTGGGGCGCAACCAAAGTATGATGAATATGCTGTTTTACTAATACTTATTGATTTTTGCTAGGAATAAGGGGTGAATTGTCCTCGCACATAAAAGTTATTGGGATCATTAGTACATTTCCTATGCTTGCTCTTATCCATATCTGTAAACTTTTAACACCGAATGTACTACATTACACTTTCACAGCTAAATACAAACTGAAAGAAGAATCCATATTCCAGTACAAAACACAGTTGAGAAACAGACCAACCTATTGGAGTACTCAAGATAAACACATGTTTATTTACTCAGTGAAATGAAAGATAGATGGAGAGGAGCGTGTTAAAGCAGCATTGGCTTTGGAGCTGAGGGCCATAAATTGACAAATGCTTAAGATAGGAATTTTTCGTTATAGAAAACAAAGTAAGACATATTTAGATCCTCTTGATAAGTTCTGTATCAGTAATTTTGTCAATTTAATTCTAATTTCAGTTGGGGCACACCCATTTAATTTAAACTATTATAGTAGACTCTAACATTAAATATACTAGTAAATCTTATGTGATAGATAATTTGTCTACTTATTTTGAATAATATGCATTTTCTTTACAGGTATAAAATATTATTTAATAATAAAATAGCTATTATTTTAAATTAAGTGAATATGACTTAGTATCATACCCTATTTCTAGATATCTTTATAAAAGAAGAGTATCTGAAAAACGTTACATGATACAGCATTTTAAGAGGCATTTTTGGAATCTGGATCATTTTGCATAATAATTGACATATTTCTTTTTTGGGTACAAACCTGTATATGTATCGTTGGCAGCACATGCCAGTGAGGAGTATCAATGGTGCTCACACAAAAACTAATGTTATATTGAGAAATGACAGATAAGCCACTTATCAGTAAGTGTAAAGTGTCAGTGAAAAATTTAGCAATTCATTTTTAAATTAATCAGTGTTTTGTACTGCTGCCTGTATTATATAGCAGATTAAACGAAAATGTTGCTTCTGCTGGGAATACTAAAGGCTCTGCTATTTGATATTTTATTTATTAAATTAACACTAATAAAATAAGTCTTTTACTACATAGCCCATTTTCTGCATTAACTGTTAGTGGACAGGAAAACAGAAATACATGGTAAGACCTGCTCTTGATCTATACACAAATGTACAACAAAACTGAGATGCATATAAGAACTAAATGGACATTTACACGAAAAATAAATAATTCTATGGATGCAAAATAAAAAATGCTCTATTCTGCTTTCCATGCAATTTGTTTAATGGTGATAACTCCAGCCTGAAGAAAAGGTACTTTGGATTTAGTTCACGCATGTGGAAACATTAAGATACTTGTGACAAGTCCCTAAATTGATATTTTGTTCAGTAATGTATTTGTAAATTTTACGGTAGTTTGATATTTGCCTGAGGAAAGGGCCAACTAAAATTCCTATTACAACGGTTATGAGAAATTATGATTGTCATTGTAGGTGCCACTTAGTGCCAGTCAATATGTAGTGAAAGAAAACGTAGGTATTATTGTGTATATATTACATTATATAACTAAGCATCATTTTAACCTTTTCTTTCATTCATAGTTGGATATTTCCTACCCATTTATTACATGCCATTAATTACATATATATAAAGTGCGAAGTAATCTGGGATTCATGCTGTGCCCCCCACTGTATGTATTATGGAAGCAGCATGCCAGTCACAGTACATCAAACTTTTAGAAGTTCTGTTCCTATGTTAATTGTTGGGAACACGTGATAGCATTGCATGGTGGCCCGAGACAGAATTAAACTTTGAAACATTATGCTTCCAAATGTTAATACTACAGGTTGCCAGTAGCTATTGCAGCTCTATTTTTCATACCTGCCTAGTTGTGAGCCTCAGCTGATCACATGTTCTAAAACTGTATTGTTTAGATGATGCACATGAGCTTTGATAGCTGTGACTGAGTTTTAAGGTCGTTGCATTTTATTAAAGCTCACATAATCATCTGTAGCAATACAATATTAGAACATATGATCAGCTGAAACTGGATAAGTAGATGATAGGAAAAACACAACCGTTTATTTACATAATATTAAGGGTGTTGGTAATGGTTGCAGGTTACGGAAATTTATTCTCTAAACGGTAACAACAAAAGTTGCTATGCCATAATACCTAATCCAATTACGTTATATATTAAACAATTTTGCAATGACGTTTCTTCATGGCACATATACATTATTTTCTACTTTAATGAACTACCTCAAAGATTATGAATAAACTACAACACTTTTAGCAGTAAACTTCACTAATCACTTATCTGTTTCTAAAATCCTCTGGAGAATTACAAACAGATAAGTGATTAGCGAAGTATGTTGCTAAAAGTGTTGTAGTGTATGCATAATACTTGGTTTGCATCACTGTCAGTAGCATCAGTTTTTTTCAAATACCTCAAGATATTGTGTGAACTTTCTCTTTTAACAATAGGATGTAGCATTTGACAGGAAAATTCGAACATTGTTTTGACATGTACTTAAACAACATAAATTCAATCAAATTAATTACAAAGAAGCTTTAGCATAACACTAGCTACAACTATGTAGCTATAACTCAAAGCACTTAAAAGTGATAAATCATTGAAATGATGTAAATAACATAATTTGAATATACCAATATTTAAATATTCTTGTATCTTCATTTAAGACAAAGACATTTTAACATAACACTGCAACTATTGTTTAATCATATTGACTAATATCCAGTCATCAATGAAGTTCAATATAGTGGGTCATTCAGCTTACTCTTGATTATTGTTGTACTTGAAAATAAAATCAAGGTATTATAATGCCAAAAATTACAGGAAAAAAATGGTTAACCGTAGAAGAATGACCAGAGCATGGTGTAGGAGACTGGAGTGTTGCCAATTGAAGAAACATGCATGTGCTGAAAATACGAACATTGTGTAACCAAAATGCTGATATATGAATGTGCTACAAAACAAGAAGCAGTAGTAAATAATAGGATTAGTAATGGTAATAATTTTCTAGCAGAAAACATTTCACATTTTGGTTTCTTTCTCTTGTAGTTCTTTGTTATAGCAACTTGACCATGTCATTACAGTCTGATTTTTAAAAGAAGATATCTGATGGCTGTCAAGCAAGGGACGTGGAGGGTAAGAGGAGAAGGTCATTGCTATGGAAATGTAAA
>CM060956.1:66681185-66873685 GCA_030765055.1 Mantis religiosa | reverse complement strand
TGACATGATTCAAACCTGTCCACTGTAAGAGACTCAACTGCTGCACTCCAGTACTGCCAGATGGTCCAGAGCATGCGATGGGAATGGTAATGTAATGCTGGATGTTGCTTGTATTTACACAAGCTTCCATTGTTGGTCATCTAAATGCATTCTTCAGACAGAAAGTCAAGCAACTGTTTCCCGAAATCAACTCAATATTTATGTATCATCAGTCTTACTACAGGGCATAGATTGCAGTGTGCTCCTAACTCCATTTAGCTACAACCTTCATTTAGCTTCAGCCAAATGATGATGAGATGAAGCTTCCCCAAATGCATGTACTTTTTTAATTCTTTATTGCAACTGCAGTATATGTTTTTAATGCTGCATATGCAAATTTTATTTTACTGCTCCACTGTAAACATTGGCTCAAAATTAATGTTCCTGCACTTTTTTTTTAACAAAATGTATGCCCTCCATTAATCATATTGAACAATGAATGAAATGGGTGAAATGATGCTCAAATGGGACCTGGGTCCATAAAGCTTACAGTTACCCAACATTTGTCTTTCAGCAAAAGGGTAAACTCTGCAAAAAACTTTTTCCAGGTAACTCAACCTGACCAAGATTCAAACTCGGGACCTCATGAACTTCAGGCAGATGTGCTACCAACTACGCTACTAGAACTAGATCACTATCTAATGTTTCTGTCAATAGCACACAGTAGTATAAATACAACATTCTTTTGCCCTTACCAGAAAACTACTAGACTCTAAATTAGTGTGATCAGTAGCAGAAAATGTATTCATTCATTCATCTTTATTCATCCTTGATATCTTGTACAAGATAATGGACACGTCAAACACAATATAAAGAATAACAATATAGTAACAGGTAAAAAATATACAAAAGAGTATGTGATAGCTTTGATCACATTTGACTGTATTTGATGTGATCCTTGTTGACTCAATGAAATCGTTAACTCTAATAATGACTTTAACAAACTTATGTAAATTAAAACTTAATAGTCATTAGTAAAGGCTGGAAGAATGTGTGTTTTTGCATAGGTATACTGCACATAGACTGTACTTTTATGGATTGCACATGTAAACTATTACAGGTTGCTACAGCCTGAGCATAATTCCTCACAATTAGAGGAAAGAAAACATTCATGTTATACTACACCTTGACCTGGCATCTGCTTACACTTGAAAGGCAATGCTTCACTAGTTTGCAGAGTACTATGTTACATTGTTTTCGATATGTGTACATTTGATGGTTTTGCTGTACATCTGAACATCATTCATACTCTGTGTCCAGCTAACTTGTATTGCATGTGAGCACACATCTCTCTGGTCTTTAGTCATGTGGATTCTGTAATCCTCTATATTTTAAAAGGAATTTTATCATTACTTTATTTTTTATTTTTTAACTGCTCCATTTATATACCGCCTTGAACTTCAATATTTATTTATTTTCAGTCCTATAGTATACACAAAAATAGTGTTACATAGACCACGTCAGTTTATAATACAAAATAATTACAATATAAAATAACACTATACACATATAGACAATTGTTCGTAAGACCACATCAGTCATGTGATAAAAAGTACAAGTTTATAAAATTAACCTAAATATTGATAATGTAAATCTGTGCATACTATTATGTCAAAAACTCTTATATGCTTAAAATGTGATTAATTTCCATTATGGATAAGAAACTCATCTTCATTATAAAAATAATGGGTTGACAAATACATTTTGAGCTCTTTTTTTAAAAGCATTTCTGTCTATCGCTGATCAGTCTGTTTGGTAATATGTTGGAGTATTTTGATCCAGCATAAATAATATTTTTATTTCCAAACTGGCCCTTATATGATTGAAGAAAAAAGTCATTTTGTCTGCGAGTGTGGTGTTTGTGTATATCTTTATTTAGGCAAGGGGATATTGTTGATTGTTTTTTTTTTTTTTTTTTACATACAAAATAACATAATTTACGTATATGCAAAAGAGGGGTAAGATTTTGAATTTCTTAAAGTATGGTCTACGTGACTCAGATTGTGGCAACTTAGCTAAAACTCTAAGAACCCCATAACATAGCCCCATATTCCAGATGTGAATGAAATAAAGAAAAATGTATGTTATGAACTTCTTGAGGAGGTAAAATGTTAACTAGTTGACGTAACAAAAACACAGTCTTGTTAAGTTTAGAGTAAACAGTCTAAATGTGATTTTTCCGAGAGAGATTATCATCAATGTTAATGCCTAAGAATTTTGTGTTTTTCACTCTAGATATATTTTCCTCTTTGTATATCAAATTCAGTCCATTATAGATATAGCTCCTGCCCAGTGAAAATAGTAAGTAATTTGTTTTATTAATGTTTGGGGTGAGATTGTGAGTATAAAAGTATTTTTCCAGACTTAGTAACACCTCCATACATTTGCTATTTAACTGCTCTTCATTTTCTGCTGAAACAAGTAAAGTGGTGTCATCTGTATATAATGTGATGTCAGTGCCTTTAGTTGGTAGATGTTCAGGCAAGTCATTTATGTATAATAAAAACAGTATGGGACCTAGAATTGAACCTTGAGGGACTCCATATGCATTAGCTTGTAACAATGATAAATGTTTTATGTAACCTATACTATCAGTTGACCTAATTTCAGTACTTTGTTTCCTGTCTAACAAATAAGATATTACCCAGTTACCTGCTATTCCTCTAATACCGTATGCTTCATGTTTCTTTATTAATAACTGACGATCCACACAGTCAAAAGCTTTTGAAAGATCAAGAAAAAGTCCTGTGACTTTCTCCTTGTTATTCAGTTTATTTATGATGATATTAATTGTTTTGGTTATTGCATCTCTTGTGGACATATTTTTTTGAAAGCCATATATTGCCTATTTTATGTTTCTTAATGAAACTTAATAATCTATTTAAAAATACTTTTTTCAAAAACTTTGGATACTGCTGACGTAATTGTAATTGGCCGGTAATTACAAATTTCTTCGGGATTGTCTTTTTTAAATACAGGTGTTACCTTACCCTTCTTTAGGCAATAGGGGAACGTACCTTCTGACATGGATGCATTTATGATATCTACTAATGGCTGTGCTATACAGTGCTTACATACTTTCAGGATATTACTTGTTATACCATCAAATCCTGTAGATGTGCTAGGATTTAATGAGTCAATTATTTTTATTATCTCTTGTGTATCAGTTGGATTTAAGAATAGTGTATTAGTATTATAAATTTTAGGTTTGTACTCCCTATGTTACTTTGTTTATTATTAACTGCCCTATTGTTAATATTTATATAATAGTTATTGAAAGCTTCTACTATCTCTATTGGGTCTCTAAGTAGCTTACCATCTTATTCTATTTTCTTGCACTCGGTATGATTGGAAACCTTTGCTCTTATTTTATTAACTAGGCTCCAAGCTGTTTTTGCCTTATTTTTTAACCCCGCAATAGGTTTGTCATTGTGCCAAAATTTTGCATTTCTAACTACTTCATTGTACTCATATCTATACTTTTTAACATAATCTTTAAACACTTGGTTGTCCGAGGTTTTTTCCATTTCATTTAGCAGTCTAAGCCTAATGCATATACCTTTACTAATCCAGCTCAACTTATCAATATGTTGGCTTGAGACTTTACATTTTTTGATTGGAAAAACATTGTAAATATAATAATTTGGAAATTTATGCATTTCTCATTGGCAGTTTCAGCCTTGTCAACTTCTTCCCAGCTTTCTTTGTTTAAATGTGTAATTAATGCTGAATACCAAGATTTATCATAAACACTACGATAGATGTATTTACCAACCTGTGGTTTCTTAAATAAGACATGTAATAGTTGACCTTTATGATCAGAAATATTTGTCTTGATAACTTCAGCTTTAAATAAGGATCTTGGAACATCAGTTATTATGTTGTCAATACAAGTTGTAGATGTCTGGGTGACCCTAGTTGATTCACGAATTGTGGGGACAAGATTAAAGTCTTTTAATGTTGTGGTAAATTTACAAGTACATTTGTCATTTTTCATTAGATCCAAATTAAAGTCACCAGCTATAATAGTACTCTTGTTTAACATGGTTATTTGATCCAACATACTTTGCCACTTATCTATAAAGATTTTAAAGTCACCACATGGAGGGCGATAAATGCCTATAACATTCCATACAATTTTACTTAAACTAACCTGCACTGCAGCAATTTCTATTTGCCTCTCAACAGAAAGATCCGGAATATTTTTAACACATTAAATTTCATATTAGGATACTGCTTAGAATAACAACCCCATCCCCTTTATGGTTTTCCCTTGAGAAGCTGATAATACGTTTATAACCTGCATAATTACTAAATTGTATAAATTCCAGTTTTAAACCATGTTCAGTTAATATTAAAAAATCTGGGTTATGTTCATGGTTAAGTAATTCAGTAGTCATATCTGTGGCCATTTCTTTGGAACTCACTGCTTATAGGCAATGATATTAATATATAGTGCGTTTTGGGTACTTAAAGTTTTTTTGTGCTCATTAGTTCACACACACCTTCACATTTCTAATCTCTGGGGTGGATAGGTGGCATAATCTTGACAAGAAAATTTCCAACTTCCCAGTCAGGAATCAAACCTGGGATGCTTCATATTGACTCAGCCAGGATGCCAGTTCCATTATTATATAGCTTTGTGTTTCTTATTTATATGTGCTCATTAAACTGTTAATCATATTATCAAGACCAAGTAGAAAATCACTTTCATGCTTTTGAAGATTTATAGAACCATTAGATAATTTTCCCATACTGATTCTACCATTCAGCGGACCACATATTTTTGATAGTCACTGGAGGATAAATATCTAAGCAAAAATAAAAGTAGTCTACATATTTTATATGGACTTTAAAAAGCCTTTGATTCAGTAAATAGAGAAGAAATAACAATAAAATTGAGAATGAAAGAGGTAAATAAGAAATTGATCAGTGAAGTAGAAAAAATATACAAAGATTGAAAGTTTTGTGTGAGAACAGAAGGAGAAAGAATAATGGAAACAACAGTTCAAAAGATAGTAGTAGTATTTATTCAGCACTTAAAAAAATTACATTTTTATGGCTTCGTCAACAAAAAACAAACAAAAATTACAAGAATGTATACAGTAAAATCCTATTCCTAACTAAAAGTGTACAACATACAATTTTTTTCATGGTTAGAGACTATAAATTAATTACATTACTTATCATATTTTATATAATCACATCTCCAGGAACTCTGCAACTGTATAAAATGAATGAACTAATAGGAATGACCTAATACATTGAAGCTGATATTGCATACATGGACATATTAGGCAGGGGGGCTTCTGAAGGGGGTAGCATGTTTGCGCTACAACCAAAATGCTGGGTCTCCCTTTAATGTAATGGCATGTTCCATTTGGAGTTCATTTCGACCTTGTCTAGTGCAGGGGCCTGAACGCGCTGTATTGTTTGTAGGTGCCAAGTAGTTCACTCCCATATGCAAACCACTGGCATACAATAGGGAGGTATAGGGCAGGACGAACCTAGGATTTGCCGAGGCAAGTAGGGGGCGATGCGGGGCGTATGACTGTATGTGGTTGGTTAACCTAGCTGCCAGAGAATAGTGGATGCCTAACCTGCTTGTTCTTTCATCACAGCAGCACCATCTATTGCGCCTATGTTAAATGTAACCTACGAGTGCATAGCCACATGGTTTGTGCCGTGTTTTGAGTAGTGCATAGGAAATATTTATATAAATACAGGTAACCTGTGTGACAAGAAGAAACAATGAATTCCATAAAGTGTCTTTTAGCACATCCTTTTTCAAACATGACCTTAGAAGAAAAAATTGAACTTAAGCGACTTGGAAGACCCAAACCGAAACTAAATATCACACAGATAGTCAAAACAAAAACAAGATGTTTTAACAGGAACTTTAACAACGATGTATACGATAAATATTCTAGAGTGTTTATGAAATGTGAATGTTGTGTTATTTGCTGTGAATTACCATTAACTTGTGCGTAGAGCAGTCTGCAGTGACAGGCTTAAAGAAATTTTGTTACTTTAAAAAATTAAGTTGCATGGATAACTTTGTGAACCACCAATTTTCAGAGCCGTCAGCCGCCCCTGATATTAGGTAAACATGGCCATCTGTAATTCAACTTAAGTTAATAACCATGCAGGCCATATAGATGATGCAAGAAATGCTTAGGTTTATTGAACTCCTAAATTGTGACGTAGGACCAATCAGAATTAAGTATTGCGGTGGCTCAGCAACAAAAACAGAAAAAAGAACCATTGATTTTATTCTTAAATTTTTTCTTCTGGCTCTAACTCTTGAAGAAGGTAGACATGTTTTTGGTAAAAGACTTCTTGTAACTACGAGAAGTTATTGGAGTTCATCATTTATGAACGTTTAGTAAACGTTTAAAATATACATCGAAGACGCGACGCTTGATAAATAATTTAAGTAAAAAACCATTGCATACTTTATAAATAAAAGGAGAAAATTAATATATAGTAAAGGGCTATATACATCAGTGGAAAAAGTCACATGTAAAGAAGAAATTGATGTCGAGAAATATAATTTCAAGTAAATTGAAACGGTGTAAATTATTTTATTCCATAGTTGCCCTAAAGTGAAATCCCTTTTGTATCGATACCACGCCTGAGAAGTTTCACATCTCATCACTCGCTGCAGCTGCCGGAGAGAGGATTTATAGAAATCTTCGAGAACTTCATCTTCACGGCTTTTAGACGAAAGGTTCATCGCTTTTACATCAAGGTAAGGTTTGGCTTCTACATGCGTGGCCACGCCGAGGGAGCGCGAAACTTTTGCACGCGTGGGGCGTAGAGCTCACGAAGGGGCGAATCCAACTTCAGATATGTCACCACATCGTGTGATATAAATCCAACCCACAAGGAGGGGAACTGCTCCAACATTTAGATCTTTTATGTTTTCAATCATGGTAGGCAGTTTGTTATACAGAATTATTCCGATGTGGTGTGCACTTTTTTTGCCTGGGTTAGTCCTGCAGTGTTAAATATGTAAATCATCTCTCTGCCATGTACAATATTCATATATTTGTGAATTTTCGGAAAGTTTTTATTTATGTGATCGAATGTAGTGTACTACTTCTAGCATGTATATACAGGCCACAGGCATAATCTTTAAGGTTTTAAACAACTCCCTACATGACATTCTATTGGTCTTACCCATCATTCTTATTGTTTGCTTCCGCATTTTAAATACCTCTTCCCAGCCAGTTACTACACCCCAAAATATTATTCCATACTGAATATGACTGTGGACTTGAGCAAAATATGCATTTCTGAGAACCTGTGTGCTGGTGACCATTTTTAATGTATTTAACATATAGCATCCTGTACTGAGTATTTTGGTTAACATATTTATGATCCCCATTTTAAATCTTCACTTGTCTGTACTCCCAGAAATTGTGTTTCCCCTTGATACTTTATAATTTCCCCATCTAATTCTATTTGTGGATTTGTTATATAATTCCTATTTTGGCTACTATTAAACATCATAACAACTTTGATAGAGTCAACATGAAAAATTCAACGCCATGGCCAGGATTTGTACCACGGATCTCCTGGTTTCCGTCCAGTTGCTCTAACCCATTGAGCTACCATGGTCAACATGCCGTCCTGACATTAAATTCTCCAGTTGACTCATATATTACCTCGGTAGACCACAAGGGGCTCTCGCATTGGAGATTCACCGTTTGCGGCGACTTACTATCTTAAGTACTTGAGACCCAGGCTTCATCACTTAACTCTTATTATTTTAGTTAATTGATGAAAATGAATCATTTCTTCACACTAGCCATGTGTAGGCTAGCTTTTTAACTATCAAAGATCTTAGCCTACACATGGCTAGTATGAAGAAATGATTAATTTCCATCAATTAACTATAATATCATAACAACTGTTTTATCTGTGTTTATTAACAGCCTATTGGATTTAAACCATGATTGGAGTTTTATTATATTACTATTTTATCCTTTAGTTCTGTGTCACCTTTTGCTTTTATAAGGACATTTGTATCATCTGCAAACAGTACTACCTCTGCCTGTTGAACATTCAGTGGCATATCATTTATGTATAGCAGAAAAAGAAGTGGGCCTAGTATTGATCCCTGTGGCACACCATGTGCTACTGCTCTGGGGGTTGACTTATAGTCCTCTCTTTTATGCTGTTCTTTATTTAACTAATTTCCTTAACCCATAGAAATTTAGTTTTTACAGTAATATTTTATGGTTTATTACATCATATGCTTCTGTGGGATCCATAAATAATCCTGTTTTTTTATTTCTGCTCAGTTGTGTCAACTGTTTTTTCTAATATGGTGTAAACGGCTGTTTCTGTTGATCTTTTATGCCTGAAACCATGTTGTGAATCTGTTATGATGGTATTTTTTTTCTAGGAAACTAATTATTCCGTTGTATATAAGTTTTTCTAAGATTTTTGAAAAGGCTGATAACATTGATACGTCTGTAATTTTGTATATTGTGAACTGATCCTTTTTTGTGTAATGGTACATTTATGACAAAGGTGTAAATTAAGTTCCATTATATTTAACGTTTTATGTATAACTGAAACAATAGTATAATCAGTTACCTTTGTCAATCCAAAGAAAATTAGGATAATACAGGGATTGTTGTATGCAGGTGATGTAACAGTAAGGGACATAACAGTGATAGGTTTACAGAAAGCAATAAGTTAAACAACATTCTGTAAAGAATAGGCAATTAATGTAAATATAAACAAATCCAAAATTATGGTTCTTATAAAAGGTATGATGCTAAAGAAAATGAACAGTGGAACTTGGTGGAAAAAAGCTAGAAGTGATTAAAGAATGCAATTTTTGGGGGGTGATATTTAGTAGCAATGGTTGTTGGGAGCGCACAGCAGAAAGATAACGGCAAAAAGTAGAGTGATACTATGTAAATATAATTCATAAAGCTATTTGTAGTCAGTTTTTCAAACTTTTACACTGACATTTAAAATTTTTGAGAATTTGTTTGCTGTTGCTCCCATTTTCAGCCTCGAAGATCCAAATGTTGTCTATTGTTGTTGCCTGCAGTCCTCTCTCTGGTTATGGAACTACGAAATTCCTTATCAAATTATTGTCTGGTGATATTTCAAAGTTTCTTACTCAGTTTATATTTCCATATTAAGATGTTCTTCCACATCAGTTTGTTACACCATAATAACTGATTTGGGTTAAAGTTATGGTTTTCATTCCAAAAGTGGAATGCTACTACTAATTTGTCTTCCTGTTTTAATTTGATCTTACTAAAATGTTCTTTGACTCTGGTTTTCAGGTTTCTTTTAGTTTGCCTTATGTAGACTTTTTCACTGTCATTATAACTTATTTGGCATATTTCCAGATTTATTAATTTGTTCCCTAAATCTTTTTCAATTTATTAAATGGTTTTGGGTGGTATGTGAATCCATTAAATATGCTGTTACTTTCGGTTTCCTAGGTGAATGTGTTTGCTTCTTTAATGGTTTTCTTTAGCATAGCTTTTTTTTTTTTAAGTTTTCTTAGAAACAGGCTTTTGTTGAATCCATTTTCTTCTGCTATCAGAAGTATAGCTTTTTTTTCCTTGTAGTATTCTGCTTTATGCATGGATATGTTCACTAGTCTGTGTGTTAGATTCTTTATTATTGTGACTTTGTGGGTTCGTAAAATTAAAAAGTTCAATTACACCACTCAAAATGTTCTTTATTTCCACCTTATTTCAATATCACAATTACAATTTAATGTACACAATTACAATTTTGCCAGTTCGTCTTTACACGTACACTGGGCGCTCCTTACGCACCGCACGCCACAACACACTGAACTCAACTGACTGTCGCCTCGCTTGTATCGATCGGCGGCCCCAAGTTTCTCGAATCTCCTTTTATGGAGGGATAAAACATTCTCAAAGCTTCGTGCACCTTCGAGCAGTAGGAGGAGGGGTAAACGAAGACCCAGCCACCCCTACTGTCTCCCTTCCCTCCACCTGCCATCATTGATCGGCATCGCTCCCTCCTCAAGGCTGGTCGTCCGGAACAGCGCCTGCGTAGCGGGCCAGGCGATCCAGGTGTACCACCAACATCTTTCCTTGGGGCACCTTCTGGATGCGGTAGACCACGTCGTTAATCCCCTTCACCACACGGTACGGTCCTTGCCATGCCTGCTGAAGCTTCGGGCAGCGTCCCTTGGTCCGGGTAGGGTGGTACAACCAGACCAGGTCACCTTGCTGGAACCCTTGGCTGTTGGCTTGCATGTCGTATCGGGTTTTCATGCGGTCGCTCGCCTTCTGGATGTTCTGGCGAGCCATCTCGTGCATGTCGTGGAGGTGGTCCACCAGGTTCTCCACATACTCGGTCAATGGCTGTTTCACCCCCGGAGGGCTCCCAAAAACCAGGTCAGAGGGGAGGCATAACTCTCGGCCGAACATTAAGCTGGCTGGCATGATCCCCGTGGTGTCGTGTGTTGACGAGCGGTAGGCCAGCAAGAACAGTGGCACCTTGACGTCCCAGTCTCGCTGATGGCTGTCCACGACCTTCCTCAAGTGTTCCTCTAAGGTCTTGATGTAACTTTCGACCATGCCATCCAACTGGGGATGTAGAGGTGTTGTGCGGGTCTTGTTAACCCCAAGTCTCTCTAGTGCCTCCTTCATCAGGTTGGACTCAAAATTGGTGCCTTGGTCACTGTGCAGCTCTAATGGTACCCAAAATCGGCAAAACACTTGCTCCACGAGGCAGTCTGTGATTGTCCTTGCCTCTTGGTTTGGAATGGCATACACCTACGGCCACTTAGTGAAGTAGTCCACGACTACCATCAGGTACTTGTTGCCTCGGTCGGATATTGGGAACGGTCCAGCAATGTCAACGGCGATCCGTTCGAATGGCGCTCCGACGTTGTACTGCTGCATGCGACCCCGACTCCTAGTCTGGGGGCCGCGACTCGCCGCGCACGCGTGACACTGACGGCACCATCTCTCAGCGTCTGCTCGGAGCCTCAGCAAGTAGTAGCGCTGCCGTAGTTTGTCAATCGTCCGGTTCACTCCCAGGTGTTCTCCTGAAGTACCGGCGTGCACTTCTTCCAAGACTTCCGGGACCTTACTCCGGGGAAGTTTAGCCCAGAGGTTCTACTCCCATTAGTCCTGAACCCGTAGGAACTGGACCCGGGCCTCCTTCAACCAGGGAGTATCCGAGCTGTCCCAAAGGGCGCTCGGCGTCCTCCGAGGTGCTTTCCATAGGTCAAGACCTAGAGACTAACAAGCCCTCCCATCTGGTCCTATGGACTCAAGACGGGATGGAAGTGGATACGCCACTTACGCGCGTCAACACTCAAGGTGAAGACTACCGAAAAACCTCGGTGGGGCCGCCTGGTGATCTAGCACACCTTCTACTAGCTTTGCAGGCTAGTACCCGGGAGAATTAATGACTTCCATCAACCCCGTCGGAAGACGTACCCGATTCCCACGGGTTTCGGGAACACTGTCCCCTCGAGTCCATCCCAATCCGAACAACTCCCGAAGGAGGGGCTCGGCTGTTCGGCCCGAGGTTCCTCTAGTAACGTCAGAGGTACCACGTGTGCTAGGGGTCCGCAGCGCCCGCACTTTGGCAGCTGAAAGGGACGGATCCCTTCCCCTACGGGAACTCCGGGGAAGTACCAACTGTTCTCTCTGCGTCTTCCCATCGGGTGATTCCCATACCCGGAACAGCGTCTTGCCCTACGGAAAGCCCCACGGAGGACGCCGAGCGCCCTTTGGGACAGCTCGGATAACTCCCTGGTAAAAAGAGACCCGGGTTCCTGCGGGTTCAGGACTAAAGGGAGTAGAACCTCTGGGCTCCACCCGGAACAGCACATCCTCTCTGGTCTTCAACGAGTCCCATTGGGCCCAGTAAGAGTTGTAGGTGGCGCTCCTCGGTGCGATATCCCCCAGGTTGGTCTCGTCCCTGCCTCCACTTCCCTCAAGAGTGGCCCCAAGTCTGCGTCCGCCAGCTGCTCCCTCCTCAGGCCTGCGCTATCCCAGCCATCCGCAGGCACTGCCGTAACTACTCGAACTGCTGCGGCACGCTCCTTCTCCTCCACTCTTGTGCATTGGCCGCACTCTCCTGGACAGGGTCTTCGGGACATAGCGTCTGCGTTACCGTGGCTCTTCCCTCTGCGATGTTCCGAGGTGAAGTCGTACTCCTGCAGCCTCTGGACCCAACCTGCTGTCTGGCCTTCTGGTCGCGCCGTCACCATCACTTCGCTCCTCGCGGGGACAACCACGTCTTCGTTCAAGATGATCCTACCGATTCCAAGGCATTCCTCGGGTTGACGGAGTATAACCTCCTCTCCGTTGAGCCGCAGGACCTTCCTGCCGACGTCGACTATCGCCTCGTGGCTCCTGAGGGCATCCAGTCCCAGAATCACCTCCTCAGCCACCTTCGCGACGAACACCCACAGACGCACGGCACTCCGTCCCAAAGTCAGCTCCAGCAGGGCCTCCTTCTCCACAGGCAAGGTGTCACCCGATGCCAACACAAGCTGGTATGGTCGGCTCGGCTTCCTCGTCGGCAAACCCTTCGCCACGTCAGGTCTGATGATAGTCACGGCTGCCCCAGTGTCCACCAGCACGCGGCACGGCTTTCCTCTTACCCAGCCGTCCGCGATGAGGCTGTCATCCATCCGCCGGCTGATGGGCGCAGTGTCACTCGAGGGGATGGTGGTGATGGCGCCGACGTGCCCCTCTCCACGACGGCCCTTACTGGTTTTCCGGCTGCTCTTCCTGGTGTGGGCAGTCTCTCTTCAGGTGCCAGGGCTGTCCACACCCCCAACACAGGCCACTAGGTGTTCGCCGGCGTCCATCGGCTGGTCTTCTGTCTGCGGCGTAGCGCACACTCCTCGTTCTCGACGACGGGATAGCTGTTACCTTGGCCGCCTCCATCCTTAATGCTGCCGTTAGCGCCTCGTGGATTGTTTTATAATCGCCGAGCATTAGGCGCCGACGTGTCTCGTACCCCGTCAACGAATGTGTAGGCAGCTTCCCGGCACTTGCTAGCCAGTTGTTCAACTGCCAGGGCGAACTCCTGCAGCCTCTCCCCTGGCTGCTGTGACCTTGCTTTTAGCTGGCTGCTGTACGCTGCGACTAAGCGGTGGTTTCCAGAACGATTCTCCAGGGCCTCCCAGATGCCCTTGGCCGCAACCGTTGTCTGTACCGCGTTTAGGACTTCCGCGGCCCGTCCCTGGAGGCTGGCTATTAACTGTGTGGCCTCCTCCTCTGGTGACCATTTGTTGTGCTTGGCCACTGCGTCGAATTGGCGGCGGAAGACCTCAAACGTTGACGCGCCGTCATATTTCGGAGGTTTGACGCGCGCCGATGTTGTTCCGCGTCCCGGTGCGTCGACCTTCAAATCCTTTAACCTCATGCCGACAACGTCCTCCACCATGGCGTTCAGGGACTTTGCGTTGTTGTCAGCCTTTCATCTCCAGCTCGTCAACGCGGCTCGCCAGGTCTTCGACGCGCTCGCCTAATTCTGTGACGTCCTCTTTTACGCCGGTCAGCTGCTCTTCGAACTTCACATCAAGGGCCTCGTTTGCCGCTTTCATCTCCGTGGTCAATTCAGTCATCTCTGCGGTCAGGCTGCTGTTTGCCGCCTCAGTCGTTGCTGTTAGTTCCGCCTTCATTTCTTCCATCTTCTCGGCGATGTTATCGTTGGCCGTCTTCATTTCTTCCATTTTCTCGGTGATGTCATTAGCCGTCTTCATTTCTTCCGTTTTCTCGGTGATGTTGTCATTAGCCGTCTTCATTTGTTTCAGTTCCGCGGCCAGGTTATTTGCCACCTCCATCTTTGCTGTTAATTCGCTCATCTTTTCCAAAAGCTTTTCCAATGCCGATTCCATGGCCGTTATCCCACTCCTGACGCCAGTTGTGACTTTGTGGGTTCGTAAAATTAAAAAGTTCAATTACACCACTCAAAATGTTCTTTATTTCCGCCTTATTCCAATATCACAATTACAATTTAATGTACACAATTACAATTTTGCCAGTTCGTCTTTACACGTACACTGGGCGCTCCTTACGCACCGCACGCCACAACACACTGAACTCAACTGACTGTCGCCTCGCTTGTATCGATCGGCGGCCCCAAGTTTCTCGAATCTCCTTTTATGGAGGGGTAAAACATTCTCGAAGCTTCGTGCACCTTCGAGCGGTAGGAGGAGGGGTAAACGAAGACCCAGCCACCCCTCCTGTCTCCCTTCCCTCCACCTGTCTTCATTTATTGATCGGCATCGCGAGCTCGCCGCTTGCGTAACATTATTGTGGGTTTAGTATAATCAGGTTATACGAGGGTCACTTGATAGGTCTGGTAAAAAAACCAAGAATATACATATTTTAGTTAGTTGATGGAAATTAATCGTTTCTTCATACTAGCTGTATATAGGCTAAGGTTTTTGATAGATATTGATAGCCCCATAGTGGTTTACTGGGGAAATATACGAGTCAAATGGAGAATTTAGTGTCATGACGGCAAGTTGGCCATGTTAGTTCAATGGGTAAGAGCGGCTGGACGGAAACCTGAAAATCCATGGTTCAAATCCCGGCTGTGGAATTGAGTTTTTCAGTTTGACTCTATCCATCTAAAGCATTCATCTTTTATTACATTACTTTATGTCCAGGTACCAATATTTTTATTATACTGTCATTTACTTGTGTCCTGCTAAAATGCTTTTGATCTTTTTTTTTTTTTTTTTTTTTTTTAAATTTTGGCTCTGGAATTGTAAAAGCTTATGTAATGTGTTTTCATTCTTTCTAGAAAAAAAGTTATTTTGTGGCATACAACCTTGTTGGCAGCTATTCAATTATGGAACAAGTAGAAAATCCTGAAGATAGCATATGTACGGGAGCAGCGCAATCTCAGATGTAACAAAACTTTTGACATACATTTCTTGCAAGAGCAGAATGTATGTAATTTAACTATTCAAGACCTAAAGTTTTATGTTAGTCTGGGTGACTAGTTGATTAGGCACTGCCCTACTGATCTTAAGGTTGCGGGGCCAGACTGATGGTTTTTAAATGTGTTTAAAAGCCACAGCCCCATATCAGTAGATTTACTGGCACATAAAAGAATCACAGGACAAAATTCTGAGGACATACTTATGTAATAGTGTGCAAACCAAGAGTTTGTTAAATATCTGTGACTAGGACCTATATCCCTTTTATCAATCCCTTTGACAGTGTCAGAAATGCTGTTAGCCACTACTTGCACTCTATCACTAGTCAAAACTTTTACCTCTGCTGACTTAAAGTCCATTGCTTCCATGAATCTTGCTTCATTCTTTCTGGAAAGTTAGAAGTTTGAGATACGAGACTTCTGGCCTGTTGGTTCAAATGTGGAAGTTATGACTATAAGTTTCTAAACTGCCAGTACTCATCTGCTAATGATAACACCGCTTTTTTATTTTTTTTTAATTTACGTCCTCTAACGTTAAGTCATATCGACGATGGATGAAATTGGTGAAATTATGCTCAAATGAGTCCGGGGTCCATGGAGCTTAGAGTTACCTGACATTCGTCTATCAGGATAAGGGAAAACCCCGGAAAAACCTTATCCAGGTAACCCACCCTGACCAAGATTCGAACTCGGGACCTCTTGAACGTGAGGCAGACATGCTACCAAGACGCTACCGAGGTGGGCTATAACACTGCTTGAGTGCACAACACTTGAAAATGAAGAGACGTGTCAAAGCACTCCCTCTGGTTCAGTGATAATAACATTAGCTTTCAAATCAAAGGTAAAACAAGTTCGAGCCTCTTCACATTTTTGTTGTTTTTTTATTAATTTTTGTTTTGCATGTTTGTTTTTTAATATTTTGTCTAAACTTTTAACTCTTTTATAAATGTATGCATTTTACAGAGCCTTTTCACCTTGTCAATGCAATTAACTAGAGTTCTTTCTAACAAAGGTTAAATCCTGCTAATACTTTCACATGCCATATATCTAAATGGGAGGAGCTTAAAGGATGAACAAACTTACATAAAAAGTAAATGCAACTCTTTAGGTCAGCTTTATAGGAATTCTTGAAATGGTGACCTGCATTTGAAGGTGGTGAAGAAACGATTGTCATACTCTGTCCAAAATTCCATGTGTATGTTTAACTTCTCACACTGCTATTATTCTGAAGTCAGGAGAGTGTGCTGGCCAATCAGATTCATGTTCTTAGTTATGAATCACTATTAGAATATACGTATTAAAAAGACTAAGAAAAAAAATTAACTCCGTGATAGGAATCGAACCAATGACCCTTAGAACCCCAATTTTTGGTGTTACGGATTGGGCTAGCAGAGCACTTACAGAAACACCACTAGAGTAGGCTACATGATATAAGAAGGCAGTTAATCGCTGTTCAGTGTTGCACTGGAAGGTGATTAGTCTGAGATTTGAGATATCTTTGGGGCATTAACTCTTGAGAATGCCAATGACAAGCTACTAACAATCAATATTTCTATACTCAGGAAGCAGTTTTAAAGACATTCTAATCCAATAATTTCACTCCTCTTGTTTAAATACCAACTTAGCAGCATCTGATGCCAATTAGGTTTAACACAACTAACGGTTATGTTTAGCTGCAGGCCCTGCATTGCCTATCTCAACTTGCTTATATTAGGTCTACAATCACTGAAATTATTTCAGTGTAGTTCATTAACACGCTGTGTATATATCTGCCAGAGAAGTAAACCTCATCAGGAATCTGAAGAACTATTTGTAGTCGGAATGATTTAAAATGCAATAGATGTTTGCTTATCTGTGATAGGGATCTCAAGGATTAGGTGTACATATGATTAAATTACATAAATACATGGCATTTGATAGTTACATGCATGAGTACATACACTCTGGATGCAATTTGCATTATTAAAAAAAAAGTAAAATGCATTAATGACACTACAAACTATCTAACAGAACTTATTGCTATATTAGATGTTGTCACAACAGTGTTTGCTTAGTCTGTCGAGAAGTTATGTCACCCTTCTGTTTTGTAGTGGGTGGTGCAAGAAAGACCCACCTCCCTTCGAGGGGTAGCAGCTGATAATCATGAGACAGAGTGTGGACTATGCTATTACTGTGCAGATACTGTCTGAGACGTTTTCAATACACTCCAGAAGATAATTCAAGAAAGATCTATTACCAGAAGCTTCTGGCTATACCCAACAGGTATAAAGACCATTACAAGTGTAGAAAAGGACCACAGTGAAGACAGTAGTGAGAATTTTAGAGTTGGCATATGTTTTGAGCTTAGTGTTACTTGATGAGGCGACTCCGTGGGGAGCAGTTCACAAATTAGTATAACATTTGAATTAGGTGAGTCAACCGAGCACTGCATAGAGGTGTGGTAGGTTCCAAGCTCTATGTTGAAGAGTTGACAGGCTGTGGAACAGACTGTGAAGCAGTTTACATGATTATGTGTGATTGGAGGAATTTAGTAACAGTGACATCAAAATGAATTGAAATAACTAGTTGTAGTCGGTTTTCTTGACACTTCGTACTTACATTTTTATGTTACTGAGAGACTAGTTTCAGAAGCTGTTGCCTCCATCTTCTGAAACCAGTCCCTCAATTGTATAAAAATATAAGTGACAGTGTCAAAAGAAAGACTACAAATGGTTTTTTCAATTCAGTTTATATGAGTTGTGCTCAGAGTTGGTATGTAGCTCTGTGTAAAAGGTGGACATGCAAATATCAGAAAGATCATTAACAGCACAAAGGGTTTGTGCTAAACAGACATAAAGAGGTGTATTTGTATTTGTATTTGTATTTGTGTAAAAGAGAGACCGACTGTAAGTTAGCATTGTGCTAATAATTTTAGTGAAAATAAACCAGTTTGAAGGTATCTTTTGACTATGTCACAGTATACATATGACTGCAATATAAAACTAAGATAAATAACCAACAACACATTATTTAAGGGTAACAGTATTACAGAGCTCATTTACAAGTTGAGTATGCAGCAAAGTATCATAAACTACATACTTTTATCTCTTCCTGCTCACACACAGAATGGAAGTGATAATGCTCAATATATCTGTGCATAATCTCATGTGATGGTTAAGTCCAGAAAATATGCTTCTTTTCACAGGCTATTAAAAAGTTCTGAATTTTTTGGGAGGTGTTACATTAGCTACAGGTACATATTTTGGTTTACATGTGTAACTTGGCTTCCGAAATGTTTGGCAATTTCTTGTCCTCTTGTCCTTTACTTATAAAATATTTATGTATTAGTTATACACAGACATACTTTAAACCATCCCATAGTTTTGAAATTAAATCTGGCATTACAAAAACTTTATTTTAAAATGTGCAATACAGGAAAATAATTCTTTCTTTATTAAATCTAAAATATGATACAGATATACAGAATTAAAGTTTGTACATACAATTCTAAATGACAGCTATCTTACAAGCAGGTGAGATGAAAAGTATGCATTATATATCACTTTTAGAGTATTATGCCAAGAGCCATTTAATTACCTCTCTTTTTGCATTCAGGGAATTTCAAAAAGTGCATATCTGGTGAAATCTCAGTATTGAATTTTTGGTGGAATACAATACTTCTCTTAGTATAGGTTGGTAGAAAATGTGAAAAAGCATTTGTAGGAAAAGATCTACATATATGGACATCCAAGGTATTAGTTATGAGGATTATTGCTCTGAATTTTTCAGTACTGCCGTTATTCAATTGTTTCTTGTGATATGTAGGAGGAATATACAATTTCAGACACAGCATATAGCAGCATCTGACTATCAATTCTGCTTTCTGTATCCCCCATCTACAACAAAATTTGTAAAGAAGCTATTTCTGCAAAAGTTTAGTTCGATTAACTTGAAGTAGATATAGAAATAAGCTTTTATAATAAATGTACATAAATGACAGTGGATGGAAAAAGTCATGCAAATTTAACACAACATATTTTCCTTTTTGTAATTTTTTTACTTTAACACTTATGGCAGATAAAGGAAGTAGATATTTATTCCACAAAGAAATCTGACATAGAGATTTCAATGTCTTAGAAAAAAGTCCACCTCTGTATGTGAACAATATAATTAAAAAATCTGATGAGTGCACTCACATGACTTTCTCTACTCCTACACACACTATTTTTCAAACCCTTATTCCTCTACCTACTTCATGTTAATTGAGACAACCATTTGCAGAAATGCCTTATTGCTAATTTTCTCATATTATAAATGTTTTGTACATTATTATATTATTATTATTCCCCTACTGGGAATACAGTAAGCTTTAAGTGACAGTCAAATCTTGTCAAGCTGGTGCGATGGTAGGGTGATTTTTGAGAAAATAAAAATTTTTGAACATTTTTTCATTTAAAGGGTAGTTTGGAGTGGGATAATTTTCTTGAAAACCATGTCCATTCTTGGAAAGATCCAATTTGATATTTTAGTTACAGGACTTCTCATTTTTTCACTCACTCAAACCCAATACACACGAGGACCTTCTTCTAAAAAACCTTCTTCTATGGGGTCCCAAAATATGTATTTTCATTGAAATCCTGATATAAAATTTTTGAGTGGAATGTAAAACTTACCGTACTTACTATAAATAGGAGAGAAAGTAAAAAAGAAGTGGATGAGTACTAGACTTGGTAATTAAGTTTAATATCATTAAGTATGAGATATGCAGATTTTTAAGAGAATCAGTACCCTCCAAACTACCCTCAACACAGAAAAATAATTATTTGATATATTTTTAAAGTGGACATAAAGACGTTTATTACAATGTTTAAACCTCTAATGTACAATGTTGCATTTGACATTAAATTTTTATATTATATTGGCATTTAACAATAACAGTACGAGGTCTGTTAAAAAATTATCGCAAATTTTGAGTTTTCGCCAGCTACATATATTCAATTGTTTTGTGGCGTTATGTTAGTACTCATGTCCCTCATTTATGTTAACAAGCTTGGCCATTTTGAATGTTCAGTTAATTGTTGACAGCTATTTTGCTTGGACCTGTTTTGGCTTGTCTTCAATTTTTGCCTATTCCAAAAAATGGAACAAAGAATCTGTATTAAATTTTGTGTGAAAAACAAAATTAAGTGCGGGGATGCATTCCAAATGTTGACTGTGGCATATGGTGAAGCTACCTTGGACCAAAGCAATGTTTATCAGTTTGGTACAAAAGGTTCTCAGGCTCAAGAAGATGTGAACACGAAGAGCATCCTGGATGCCCGAGCTCGTCAACAACAGACGAAAACATTGAAGAAATGAAGAAAATAGTATTGGCCAATCGTCAAATCACCAGTAGAGAAGTTGCTGAAGACCTAAACATATCATTGGTTCGTGCCATTCAATTTTGACCAATGATTTGGGCAAGAGATGGGTTGCCGCAAAATTCGTACCAAAGTTGCTCAATTTTGACCAACAACACCACTGCATTAATGATGCTGAGGAGCTGTTGAACTCTGACCTCAACAACCCAAATGTGCTCCAGAGGGTCATAACTGGTGACGAATCATGGGTTTGTGCTTATGAAGTGGAAAGTAAAGCTCAATCATCCAAATGGATACTGCCACACGAGCCCAGGAAAAAAAAAAAAAAAAAAAAAAAGTGCCAAGTTTAAACGAATGTGAAGGTTTTGCTTACAGTTTTCTTTGATTGCAGGGGCATGGTGCCTCATGAGTTCTTGCCACAGGGTAGAACGGACTGCAAGTTATGCAAAATTCGTGTGAAGCAATCCATCAGAAATGCCCAGATTTGTGGAAGAACAAAAATTGGCTTTTGCACCATGATAACGCCCCTGTTCATGCATCGTTGCTTGTGTGTAAATTTTTGGCCAAAAACAACACATTTATGATGCCGCAGCCACCATACTCTCCAGACCTGGCCTCCTGTGAGTTTTTTTGTTCACAAAACTGAAGAGGCCCATGAAAGGACAACGCTATGTCATGATTGAGGAGATAAAGATGGCATCAAAGGAGGAGCTGAACAAGATCAGTAAGAACAATTTTTTAAAGTGCTTCTATTATTGGAAAAATACATTGGCACAAGTGTATAATATCTGGTGGGGATCCCATTAGAGGGGAAGAAATAGATATTCATTAATGTATACTTTTTGAAAAAACCAAAATTTGCAATACTTTTTGAACAGACCTCATATGTGTAGTTGTCTTATAATATGGATGTATTAATTTAAATATGATTATAGCTTTTTTTTAAAAAATAACATGCAAAATCAATGTAACTGCAGTAAAATATGACCTAATCATCAATCTTACATGGCATAACACCAGTTATTTTATGTCAGCCATCCCCATCATATACCAACAGCATATTTGACTGCAGTCGCTGGGATTCAAACTCACAATATTTTACTTTCAAGGATGGTCAGTCCTTTTGTCTGACAAAATCATGGCTATTCTAATTGCTTCCATTAAGATGCTTCTGACAGGGATACTAAAATTGATTAGCAATTAGAAGAGTGACATGCTGCAAAATAATTTATTCATTAGACAGTTAAAATAACTGCATGACTAATTAAATGTGCCTTAAATTTTCTGTAAATAGGCTGTGCAGTTTTTATATTCTAAATGATTTTTCTGTAACTGGTAAAACTAAAGAGACAGACAAAAGTGCACTACATAATACAGTTATGTAGAGTCCACTGAAATAAGCAATTCATATAATTTTTTCTGTGCCACTATGATTTTGAACTATTCTTTTATTACATCTTGCTTTTCCAGATTTGACTAATGTACAGCACAGTAATTTCAATATTTGTCCCCTACATGGATCTGTAAATAACAAAAAGTGACATGTAAATAGTTATGCCTTAATCTCAGAAACTATTTGTAGTTGGTTTATTAATACTCATCACTTACTTGTTTATTTATGAGAGACTAGTTTCAAAGGCATTTGCCTCCATTTTCAATCTCTTTCCAACTGGAAAGAGATTGAAATGGAGGTGAATGCCTTTGAAACCAGTCTCTCATAAATAAAAAGTAAGTGATGAGTATTAATAAACCAACTACAAATAATTTCTGAGATTAATTTTGACGTCACTGTTACTAAATTCCTCCAAATACATATAGTTATGCCTTGTTCTCCACTGCAGTACCGAAGTTCTTAATTTGAGGTTACTTCTGATCAAAAATGTATCATGAGTACTACAATGGGAATAAAAGAATCACTTTTAATTAAAGGGATTATCTGGTGTGATGGACAGAAGAAAGCTTGTGCAGCAGACATCAAACTTTTTATGCTCTATCCTTTAGGGACTTCAGTATTGAATTCAATTCAAACATTTAACATCAAAGTTTAACCAGACAAACACACTTTGAGGATCTCCCTCGTTTGAAAAATGGATTCCCCCTGTTTCCTGTGCTTATCAGTCTGTCTTTGAACAGCATAATACAGAAACAAAACAATAAGAACCAAATTTCACACCAATTATGTAAGGATACAATTTGCAAGTACATACTCCACATAAAGTTATTTTTAATTTTCCCAAAAGACAATCAAATCATTTGTTCTAAAGCATATGTTTGAGATAACTGAATGACACACAAAATTTTCATATTTTTTTTCCATTTCATTTTTAATATATTTTGAATTTTCTTTGACATCAAGTGTTTTTCAAATACTGAAGTTTTACATTCTTAAGTAAAAACATTTTGAAACTTCCAAAGCTTTATTGCTCTGGAGCACCTGACAAGAGTGCAGAATTTCATGGGCCACATATAATTGACAAAAAGTTGAATGTTATCTTTTTCATGAAATGTACATATATACAATACAATTAACTACTGAATCTATTTCTGGCAAATATTTTTAACAAACAGCATGAATCAGACAGAAAAATAAATGTGAATAATTGGAAAATAGGTATAAAAATGTGCTACTGGAAGATAAAGTCATGTGATATCACAAAAAAATTACTTTTATCTCAAAATTTTAGTGCATAAAATTAGTACAGACATGTTTGCCTATCTTTCCAATCATTAAAAAATATAATAAAAGCAACGAAAAAAATTAATTTTAACAAGCAGTTATTTCTGCTGGTATAAATACTGCACTAACATAACAATGTAAAATCATTTTACAGTATATAATTCCCCCCCCCCCCCCTGCATTTTATGCAACTGTCACTGAAGTTATAAATGCCAAAATGTGTGCAGTATATACACCAACTTTTCAAGAAGTTTTTCATGTAGTACATTATACCAAACATTACAATAAAAAGTTAAAAAGATGTGGCTAGTTACATTTTGTACTCCTTAAACAAAAATTCTGTAAAATGTACATAAAACAACTTAAGTTTTATCGAGAAACATATGCACTTAAACAAGGAGCTGCACTTTCCAGCACTGTTGACACTTCATATAAAAATGCCAGTACTTGGTCCATCACTTCTAAAACTGTAACTCTGAGGTGTCCTTGACGTGTAACTATAAGGGATGGTGTAGTAATTCTGGTCAAATTTGCAACACTGCAGTTCAGCCCACAGAAAGAAAGATAAAGCTTTAGACACTCTTGTAATCGTTTCACCTCCTCATAGTGAATGCGTTCTTTATTTCTCTGCAGTCTGTAAAGAGCATACAGCATTTTAATTTATTAAAGAATCTGAGTATTTACATAAGGAGAATTACACTTATACATCTTTAATATCAGGAAGTAAAGAAACATGTACACACATATCGAAATTTAACTGTATTGGAACTCCACAGTGAAGCGAGGTAATTATTAAATTACAGATGAGTCGTATTTATTACACATCTTACATTTATTATACTCTTACGTACGTGAAGCCGATGTGTAATAAATACGACTTATCTATAACTTAATAATATACACACATGTACACACATTCCTAAAGACATCTGCAAGAAGCTCAGAGCAAAGAAAGGGGGGGGGGGGAAGAGAGACAGAGAAAAGAAAAGAAAGTAAAAATGAAATGTTTGATTATATTTCACCTAAGCATTATGAGATCAATTTCCAAAGTGGCATACAAAATTGGGGTCTTTGAGGGAAAATCTATTAAAATGATTAAAATTGGAATTGGAGATAATAGTTTATTGATAGGCTGTTAGGTTATGACTGCGCAAATTTTGTGAGCTGGGAGATTCAAATATGGCAAATAATAAAGTCCTACAACAATTTCATCTATCATTGCTCAATACATTATCTGCACAGTCTGGCAACAGTGTAGGATTTTAGAGCTTAATTTGTTTACTTTCCAGACAGGCATGTGTTAACACCTGCAATGGGTGAAAATTCAAGTGCTTGACAGACGATTCGCCATGTGCCTGTGTATTTATAAGCTACTGCTAGTAACAAGTAGTGGAGTGGTTATCTTTTAAGCTATTCGATGCCCGCCTTGGTAGTGTGGATGGTAGCCTGTTGGCCTCACGTTCAAGAGGTCCAGAGTTTGAATCTTGGTTAGGGTTCTGTGGTCAACCACAGAACTGACGATAGGGGAGAGCTCCCCAGAAACTAGTCTTCATCAAAAAACTTGTAAGTGGAGAAAAGTATATACAAGGTTGACTCACTTGCCTAATTTTAGTAACAATGGCACTCCACTTTCTGAAATACTTCTTTTTATTCTATATAAATCAATGAAAGTTTCCACTCAGAACTATTACTGTTGTTTGTGGTCTTAATTATGCTGTGAAAGTGCTGGAACTGTCTGAGTCGTTAACAGGTCTAATTAAAATGCTTACACATCTAAGCATTATTTCTTTTGACAGTCCATAATTCCTTATCTGTTCAATGGAATGAAACAGTAAGTGCATTACATAGGTGTGGCTATATCTGCTTTTCAAAATTATGTGGCTTTGCATCACTGCATGTAACGCACGATGGCTGTTAAGCTCAATTACTCAGAGTTTGCCTGAGTAGCTCTGCAATGTATTTGGGATGCTACCAACAGTGTAGATGCTGAAAGATATTTCAGTAAATATAATTTGACTGTAAGTGACAGGAGGACTCAAAAGACAGAACAGAATGTTGAAATATGTTCAGTGCCTTCATTCAACAGCATTACTGAATCATAAACTAAGCTAATTTAGTGCATTTTCTTTTTATTGTGTTCTACATCAGTATGGATTTCTCTTTTTTGTGTTATGCAATATGCTTTAGTCTGTATCAGATTGTTCTATATTTCTGCGTATTGCTTTAACCTATATTAATGTGAAATAAATTGACACTTTATGCACTTTTAACTCACCGTCGTTAATAACCCTCCATAAATGTGTTTTAAATTTCATATAAATAATATTAATATTCATTCAACTCAAACTTTCTTCAAAATGCTAAATGTAAAAATCAAAATGCTAAATATCACTACCTCTACCTATTGTTTATTATGAAGCTTTACTAATTTGAGAACATGCCATTCTCTATGTCCTAGCTGCAGCTGACATTGTACATATTTTAAGAATAAGTGGAATACTGGAAATAAAAGTAAAAATGGCATATAATGATGACAATGGAACAATGACATTTTAATAATTTCTTGCAATGCACAATTGCACTTAATACTTGTTAAAGCTTTAACAAGATCAATTCTAACCCCACTAGATCTCTTCTAAGATGGCTATTCAGGTACATTATTTGGTGTAGTGTGTACAATATTACATAGTGATTACTGCATTAAACAATATAGAACAAACTGAATTTATGTAATCTCAGATCATATTTTTAATTTGCTGTTAAAAACTATGAGATTCTTTATCACTAATGTAGTTATACACTGATGAGTAAGGTTAAGAGAACCTAATTCTTCAAAATATCATTGCAATTTAAAGAAAAACTTTATAAAAGTTCATATCCAAGCATGCTGCCGGAAGATTTTAATTTAAGCACCCAGATGATATGTAAACACAGATAATGCCAATTATAAACAAAGAAATTCTACAGAAATCAAAGAGAATTGAATTCTGTACAAATCCACAGCCACAGTTTTGGTATATCTGAAAATTCACATACTTGGGTTAGAATGACACAGCGAAGCATGTAATACACAAGGCAAACAGTATATCATTATCAAAAACAGATGCTGCCACCAAACATTGCAAATACATCCTTATAAACAATTCATATATTTTATATTACTTAATCCAGGAAGAGTACTGTGGCTGAAATGCACAAATGTTTCATCTTAAATGTAGTTTGAGATGGAAGAATTTTTTTTTGAAAACCTTCGTGTATAAGTTTGTTGTACACATGTTAGTACAAACAGCATGAGAATTAAAGATATGTAACAACATGCAAAGAGATATTTCTATAAAGCTAATAAGCAATAGTTTAAGTATTTCTGTCTTTGATGACACCTAATTATATGGACTAAATTAACCCCACCTCAGGAACAAAGCTTAAATATTGAAGAAATCACTTAATATTAATGGTGTTTAATTGTGGGTTACTGTTGTTGGAAATCACATGAAAATTACAAAATAGCTGTAATTTAGGAAAGCTAGTTTTGCAGTAATTTAAACTGGAAACTACTTACCTTACATGGACTGTTATATATGACTCAAATATTTTAAATTTAAAACTTCTAACACAAAGCCAACGAATATATCTAATCAACTGCCTAAAATAACTTCAATTTTCCTGAAAATTTAGAACATACTGGTCACAACACTCCTCAAAGTTTTTGTTAATTTTCCACTAATATTGAAATGAAACTCAAACTTTAAGAAATATCTGATAAGTCACAATAAATTGCTGTATAGGTGAGAAAGAAAGCTTTGTTCTACACTAATAATGTTCCTGAAGATCACTGCACGTCACCAAAACAATAAACACAAAATTTCTAATCATGCGGCACTTTTGATTTCTGCCATTGTATTCCTGGTAGGTTGAGATTATGAGGTAGCTAAAAAAAAAGCAGAAAAACATTGTTTTTGCATTAACAATTAAGTAACAAGGTTAATGAAACTAATGCTTTTTCATGTAAAACATCCTTGATACATCATAAAGTGCTACATAATCTAAAGAATTTAATTACAAATGAAAGTGTATGAAGGTACAATTCAGGTTAAGTTATGATATTAATTTTCGATATTTAGCTGTATGCTAACATCTTACTTACCGATAGGTCTTTGTAAAAGTCCATTCCCTTCCTTCTTGCTGCTCATATGCCATCGCAGGCCTTACAAATCTTGCGAATTTTACAAATCGATGACCAGTTTTCATGTTTAATTTGGCTTCGCTTAGATACCGTTAACACCGACAGATTTTAAAGTTGTGTGAAGAGAGACATCTGTTGACACCGACAGATTTTTAAAGTTGATGTGCAGCGCTCAATCTGTCAAACGACAGTTTCGAGAAGCTTAATGCGGATTCATAGTCTGTATCCCAGTTAACACCCCCTGGCTAATAATAACTTTTGATGAATGTTGATATTATATAATATTAAGGAACAATTATGTAGCCTTTGCTATGTCATATGCACTGCATCAGTTTCTGCAGATTTATGGATGCACGCGCACACACACAAACACCTGCTCTTTACAACAGTTAAGCCTAGAAGGAATATTACTTCAGCCAATCTCGATTTACTGGCCCTGCCATTGCTATGGCAAATCAACATTTAACTGTTGGTCTACATCACAATAAATTATAATTATGTCTGTTGCAATATTCAATAATATTTTTATAACTTTTCTTTCAAATCACTTTTCTACACTATTTAGCACTCAAAATAATATTTCTTCTAAAATTAAATTAATTTTTTTATTATTAAAATTGTGATTAATATTCAATTTTATTTTCTTCTAATTATCAGATTATTTTCACACTTTCACTTGTTATCTTAAACCTCGTTTTCTATCCAACACAATCAAAAATTAATTTTAAATAAAACTGAACATAAAATAACTATTTCAAAGCTCTATGGAACCTGGGCTCATTTGAGTACCATTTCATTCATTCCACTCATCGTCTGGTATTACTTAACGTTGGAGGAGTAAATTAAAAAACTATTTGATTGTATTCATTAGACCTAAATGCAAGAGGCTACGTGTAAGATGATCAAGGATAACAAATTCAAATGTTAAATATGGAAATACTTCATTCAGGTGTATCATGTAAAATTAAATCCAAGCCACATTGATTGCTAAACAGGAAATCTATTAATGTTTATTAACTTCAACATCAACATGATGTCTATTTACAGTAGGTGCTCAAAATGTGCTCCATTAGATTCTATGCTATGACTGTTGAACTTGGAATTCTCCCATTGGGAAACATTTCAGTTGGTTTGCAGTCGGCTTTGCCATAAATGAGAAGCATATTCTTGATTTGTAAAGACTGCCATAATTCTGAATGCATCAGACGCACCTGAAGCGCTAACAGAACCTACTGTGGTGCCAAGTTTCATGACAGGTAGTTTTACTGTTTTTATTCCTGACATTCTGTTCTAAATGCATAACAATGGTGCAGATTGCCAAGTGTAAGTCTGCAACTTTATTGCAATAGATATGCAGGAATCCAGTTCTTTTATGTCATTTTGTGGTGAACGAATAATTTTAGCAACATATGGTAAAGATATAAATAACTTATCTTTTGTAGCTCTACCTTGTTATCCTAATTGCAGAAGTAAATAATTAAGGTGTGATGACATATTTGCAATCAAAACTTTGATCAATTTTATTTTCTATGTATGCAACCATGCACATTAGAGGAAAATAGTACAGGAACTTAGGTTTTAGCTTAATGAAAGGAAGTTACCTTTGAAGTCTATGCACTCATACCCCTGTGTGTTTATTTAGAAGGACACTTTTGAAATTGCTTAATTACACTGTCAGCTTCTTTTTACTTGTTTGTTTACATCACTTAGATTACCACAGCTAAGCGACATTGTTGTTATAGTGTTGACAAGTACTAGAAGTAAAACAAATTTGTTGGCAATGTAATAAAATTCATTATGCAATCTCTATTCTCCAAAATGCACACTTTCTCCCAAATCATTAAATCTATTGCTCTATTTAAATGCTTAAATATTTTAACTTGTATATTTTGTTTCTTTCCTTTATTTCAGATTAACATCCTTTAACCTGGTAAGTCATATCGAATGCTCTGGGTTAATTTTATGGCTAAATGGCCAAACATATTCTGTTATGGCTGAATCATCAATCTGCATTTAATATTTCTACACAATCTTTTGTGTATGTGATGTAATATTGCTACTGTGAGTGTATTTCTATGCAAATAAAGAACAATTTGAATTTCTGCAAATTGGACTTTTAATTCTACAAACCTGCAATAAAGTCACATTTGGTGTCAGGAGTGAGACATTACGACATGGATGCTGCATTGGAAAAGATTCTACAGAAAATGGACAATCTCACGGCCGAGATGAAAGAAATGAAGGCGGCTAATGATAACATCACCAAGAAAATGGAAGAGAAGTTGGAGATGGCAAATAACAACTTAACCGTTAAGATGACCGAATTAACAGCGAAGACGGAAGCTGCAAACAAGAGTCTGACCACGAAGATGACCGAATTGACCACGGAAATGAAACCGGCAAACGAGGCCCTTGCCGCAAAGTTTGAAGAGCAGTTGACCGGCGTAAGAGATGACGTCACGGAGCTGGTCAAGCGGATGGGTCAAGTGGACGAGCGCCTTAACGATTTAGAGGGAAAGGCCGACAATAACACCAAATCCCTGAACGCTGTGGTGGAAGACATTGAAGACCTGGCGAGTCGCGTTAACAACCTGGAGGGAAAGGCTGACAGCAACACAAAGTCCCTGAACGCCATGGTAGAGGACATCGTCGGCAGGAAGTTGAAGGACTCGAAGGCCGACACGCCGGGACAGGACACATCAGCGCTCGTCAAACCTCCTAAATACGACGGCGCAACAACTTTCGAAGTCTTCCGCCGCCAGTTCGACACAGTGGACAAGCACAACAAGTGGTCACCGGAGGAAGAGGCTGCACAGCTTATAGCCAGCCTCCAGGGACGGACCGCAAAAGTCCTGAACGCGGTCCAGACAGCGGCGGCGCCCAAGGACATCTGGGAGGCCCTGGAGAACAGCTTTGGTAACCACCGCTTAGCCGCAGCGTACCGAAGACAGCTGAAATCAAGATCGCAGCAGAGAGGGGAGACACTACAGGAGTTCGCCCTGGCAATTGAGCAGCTGGTCAGCAAAGCCCTAGTCGATCTCCCACCAGAGTTCGTATCCCGAGAGGCTGCCTACACTTTTGTCGACGGGGTACGAGACACGAAGATTCGTCAGCGCCTAATGCTCGGCGATTAGAAAACCATCCATTAGGCGCTAACGGCAACATTAAGGATGGAAGCGGCCAAGGTGACGGCTACCCCGACGTCGCGAACCAGGAGTATCCGCTACACGGGAGACCGAAGGCCAGCCGAGGGACGCCGGCGAAGACCTAGTGGCCTGTGTTGGGGGTGTGGAGAGCCGGAACACCTGGAGAGAGATTGCCCACACCAGGGTGAGCAGCCGGAAAACGAGTAAGGGCCACCGTGGCGAGGGGCACGTCGGCGCCATCACCACCATCCCCTCGAGTGACACTACGCGCCGTCAGCCGACGGCTGGATGACAGCCTCGTCACGGACGATTGGGTGAGAGGGAAGCCGTGCCGCGTGCTGGTAGACACCGGGGCATCCTTGACCACCATCAGACCTGACGTGGTAAAGGGTTTGCCGTCGAGAAAACCGAACCGACCATACCAGCTAGTGACGGCATCAGGTGACACCTTGCCTGTAGAGAAGGAGGCCCTACTGAAGTTGTCTTTGGGACGGAGTGCCGTGCGTCTTGGGTGTTCGTCGTGAAGGTGGCTGAGGAGGTGATACTGGGATTGGATGCCCCCAGGAGCCACGAGGCGACGGTCGACGTCGGCAGGAAGGTCCTGCGGTTCAATGGAGAAGAGGTGATACTCCGGCAACCCGAAGAGTGGTCCCGGCGAGAAGCGAGGTGGTGGTGACTGCACGACTGGAAAGCCAGCGGACCAAGAACATGATGCTGGATCAGAAGACGCCTGTGCACGGACTATGTGTAGCCAGAACATTGTTGCCCTACCGAGAGGAGGTGCCGGCGAGTCTGCTAAACACAACGGACACCGATCACGACGTCCAGGCCGGGACGGAGTTGGGGACGTGCGAGCCCGTGGTCAGCGTAACAGCAATCGACAAGACACAGGAGACGGTGCCGACGCAACACCTGGGCCTCCGGCTGGAAGGCTTATTGGAGAGGGCTGCCGGCCACCTGACCGCTGAACAGCTGGAGAAAGTTCGACAACTGCTGAGGCGATAACAGCGCGTCTTCAGCCAAGGCAACAGTGACTACGGCCGCACGGACAAAGTGCTTCACCGCATCGACACCGGGGACGTCCGACCTATTCGGCAACCACCTAGACGCGTTCCGCTGGCAAAACAAGCGGTGGTGTGGGATATGCTAGATGACATGAAATCCAGGGGAGTAATCGAAGAGTCTGACAGCCCTTGGTGTTCTCCTGTAGTTCTGGTGACAAAGAAGAACGGCGAGCTACGCTTCTGCGTGTACTACAGGAAGCTGAACGCTGTCAGCCGGAAGGACTGTTTCCCCTAACTCCAGATTGACGACAGTCTGGACACGCTAGCTGGTGCACAGTGGTTCTCGACCCTGGACCTGAAGTCGGGTTACTGGCAGGTGGCTCTAGACCCGAGAGACAAGGAAAAGACTGCATTCTCGACAGACCAAGGGCTTTGGCAGTTCACAGTTATGCCCTTTGGCCTCTACAACGCAGCAGCCACATTCCAGCGCCTCATGGAATCAGTAATGAGAGGATTGACATACGACGCCTTCCTGCTATACCTGGATATCATCGTCGGTGAGACCTTCGAAGACCATCTGGAAAACCTGAGCAAGGTGCTATAGAGACTGCAGGCGACCAATTTGAAGCTGAATGTGAAGAAGTGCTAGCTCTTGTGCAAGGAAGTCAACTACTTGGGCCACATAGGCTCACCAACCGCAGAGGCCACAGATCCGGAGAAGACACAGGCCGTGAGTTATTGGCTTCGGCCGAAGGATAAGAGAGAAATGTGCAGCTTCCTGGGGCTGTGCAGTTATTACCGCCGCTTCATAAAGGGGTTCTCCAACATCGCCAAACCCCTTACCTGCCTGACAGAAGAACACCAACCTTATGTATGGACGGGACGCCGAAGGCGCTTTCCAGCCCCTGAAGAAGACATTGTGCAGTGCTCCTATTCTGGGATTTCCACACCCAGGCGGCGCCTTCATTGTGGACACCGACGCCAGCTATCATTGCATTGAAGGCGTCCTATCGGAAGTCCAGGACGGCCATGAGCGGGTGATAGCCTACTACAGCAAGACGTTATCCAAGGCAGAGAACTACTGCATCACCCGGTGAGAGTTACTGGCGGTAGTAAAGACCTTGCGGCACTTCCACAAGTACCTGTATGGTTAGCCATTCCACCTGAGGACTGACCACTCCACCCTAACCTGGCTACTGAGCTTTAGGAACCTGGAGGGCCAGACAGCACGTTGGGTCCAGAGGTTGCAGGAGTACAACTTCACCTCTGAACATCGTAGAGGGAAGAGCCGCATGCACAAGAGTGGAAGAGAAGGAACATGCTGCAGCTGTTCCTGTGGTCACGGCAGTGCCTGCGGATGGCTGGGTTAGTGCAGGCCTGAGGAGGGAGCAGCTGGCGTACGCAGACTTGGGGCCACTCTTGAGGGAAGTGGAGGCAGAGACAAGACCAACCTGGGAGGACATCGCACCAAGGAGCGCCACCTAGAAGTCGTACTGGGCCCGATGGGACTCACTGAAGACAAGAGAGGGCGTGCTGTTCCAGGTATGGGAACCACCCGATGGGAAGATGCAGAGAGAACAGTTGGTACTTCCCCGAAGTAATGTCCCAGAGGTCTTGGAGGAAGTGCACGCCGGTACTTCAGGACACCTGGGAGCAAACCGAACAATCGACAAACTCCGGCAGCCCTACTACTGGCTGAGGCTCCGAGCAGACTCTGAGAGATGGTGCCGTCAATGCCACGTGTGCGCGGCGAGTCGCGGCCCCCAGACTAGGAGTCGGGGTCGCATGCAGCAGTACAACGTCGGAGCGACATTCGAAAGGATCGCCGTCGACATAGCTGGACCATTCCCAGTGTCCGACCGAGGCAACAAATACCTGATGGTAGTTGTGAGCTACTTCACCAAGTGGCCGGAGGTGTATGCCATCATCCCGAACCAGGAGGCGAAGACAATCAGAGACTGCCTCGTGTAGCAAATGTTCTGCTGATTTGGGATGCCGTTAGAGCTCCAAAGCGACCAGGGCACCAATTTTGAGTCCAACCTGATGAAGGAGGCACTGGAAAGACTTGGGGTGAACAAGACCCGCACAACACCTCTACATCCCCAGTCAGATGGCATGGTCGAAAGGTACATCAAAACCTTAGAAAAACACCTGAGGAAGGTCGTGGCCAGCCATCAGCGAGACTGGGACATCAAGGTGCCACTGATCTTGCTGGCCTACTGCTCGTCAACACACACCACTGGGATTCTTATTTCTAATGCACTCATGTACAGATCGGCCAGGAAGGGTGATAGGGGTTGCCCATTATAGAACACATTAAGGATACTGAACTAAAAGAAGAGGACACACTAGTCTCGTTTGATGTTAAATCACAGTTTCCCAGCATACCAGTTAATCAACTCCCACCGTTGATAGAAAAATGGCTCAAATCACTTGGAATGTCATCACCTGAAATTTCAGATTACATCGAACTAACCAAATTATGCATAGAACAAAATTTCTTCCAGTTTCAAACAAAATATTTCCACCAAACTTCAGGTTTAGCAATGGGCAACCTCATATCACCCTTCCTGGCCGATCTGTACATGAGTGCATTAGAAATAAGAATCACCAAAGGTTTCCCTTGGATGTTCAAACTCTGGCAACAATATGTAGATGACATCTTTGCAATAATACCAAAAACACACATCAGTGATGCACTAAAACTTTTAAATATCCAGGAAAAAAGCATCAAGTTCACTAATTCCTTTTATGGAAGTGTTGAAAACAGTGTTGTTGTTAAATTAAGTTAATTAGGAGTCGTGTTATTAATCGACTCCTAATTAACTTAATCAAGTTCACTGTAGAAATAGAAAAAGACAAGTATTTACCATTTTTGGATCTAAAAATAATGAGAAATAAAAACAGACTAAACTTTGGCATTTACAGAAAACCAACACAGACAGACAACTACATAAACGCTAATGGCTACAACCCAAGATCCCACAAACAGGCAATCTTCAATAGTTTAGCACATAGACTGGTCAACATCCCTCTCACAGCAGAAGAATACAAAACAGAATACAACAAAATTATTGAAATAGCACAAAAAATGACTTTCCCAAATCATTAGTAGACAAAAAAGTGAACTTAGCAAAAAAGAAGAAGCTAATAAAGGAAACCACAACCCTCTCAGCTACAGAAACTAATATGATTTTCAAAAAATTCACTTACCATCCATGGGTCTATGATAAATTCAAAAGTCTTCAAAAAACAAAACATTAAACTAGCACCAGTCAACCATTTCTCCTTAAAAAACCGAATTTGCTCAAACATCAAAGATGCTATTCCATCTAACAAAAAATCTGGTATATATAAAATTGAATGCAGTGACTGTAGTCAAATTTATATTGGAAAAACCAAAAGACATTTAGAAACAAGAGCAAAGGAACACTTAAGAAACATAAAATATAAACAATTAGAAAAATCAGCAGCTGCCACGCATTTCTGGGAAAAAACCACAACATAAATTTAGAACCAAAACTACTAAAACATACATCAGGAAAACAAGAATTATCCACATGGGAACAAATCTTCATTTCAAAAAATAGGAACAAAGTATTCAATTTCGACATCCCCCAGAAAGATTTGTTCAGCAAGTTCCTTGAACCACCACCAGAGAAGATCTATGACAAAATATCGTCAACTACACTAATGAGAACCAGTCGATGGCCGGTTGAAGATAGAGGCAAAGTCTCTGAAACTTGTTCCGGAAAAATTTAAAATTAAGTGTTGTTTAGTGTCATTAATCCCTTTAAATTTAACATGGGAGCTGTTTTTAGGTTATAAATGGAAGAAATACATAGTACAGGTATTGATTTGTACAAAACTTAAATTTAAACTTTATTTTAAGACGTATGATAAATTAATGTACTTTACTGGTTACCAATCTAGAAAGTGATAGATGTTTCGTATGCAGAGAGGGGTAACGTTGCCGCTAATTGCTGCCAAATGGAAAGCCTGTTAGGATTATGCGCATGAAGGTAACTTGGCTGCAACTGCAGTGAATATTATTATTATTTATAATACTATACACAAAGAATAACAAAGTTGTGGCTCTACATGCAAAGAATACAACATGCAACAATACATCAATGTAAAAGTTACTGTAACAAAAGAGGCATACCTGTGAAATTTTTATGCTTATTGCAGTAGGGAAATGTTGCTTATCTCAGAATCACTTGAAAATTAACTGTGAGAGAATACTTTAAAGAGGAGAATTTGAAATGGGAGTTTTTCTGGAACTTGTGAGGATGAATAAATTGCGGTTTCCAAGTTATATAGTCCATGGCATTGCTGCAGAACAGAGTCACAAAATAGTTCATATTCCTTCTTATCACTGCCACTTAAACCTGATTTTGTTGATTTGTAAGTAAAGGGTTTAATTGACGGAAACAATACAGGCTTCACTGTGTCATCAATAATAAAGCGGACAACAGTAAAAGCAGAATACCTTTATCAAATATCGTTTTATTTGGTTCCCGAGCATGTTGAGGTTTTTGTTTGCGATATCTTTCACTATTTTTAGACATAATTAAACATTCATTAAAACAGAATTGCAAATGCTCACAACACATAAAAAGGTACATGGATTCAAACACATATAAAACGACAAGTTGCAACAAATAGGATGCAAAGGAACTTGCAAAAACACTATCTCTAACTGTTCTAACAAGAGCAGAAACAAAGGTGAAGGCATTTTGTTTACTGCAGCATTAGGAGAAGAGCAACAAGCAGCATTAATATTAGCAGATCATTTTTGGTCATTTCACCATGAAATAAATCCTGAAGTTAAATTATTAAAACAATTAAATGGTCCGACAGATTTAATGGTTTGAAAAAAGATATTTTAAAAAATAAACATAGCGTAATGAATTTTGAAATACCAGCAGTTGATTGTGTTTTTAGGTTTGTTTCGTTTTCAGATTTTGGTAATACCGAAAAAAATATAGTAACATGGTAACCGGTATCCTTAACAATGAGGTGTGTTGACTGACGATGCAAGCGATTTAATAAGAAAAATTGACATCATTTTCTTAAGGATAAGTGAAGTTTTTGTTACAAAGTGTTATATTTGTGTAATATTCATTGCTTCACTGTAGCTAGCTTCATTTTCTACGTAAGCAAGGTATTTTGTTTACTGCAGCATCAGCAGAAGATAAGACATGCATATACTACTTGCTCGCTCGCGCGTCATGTTAAACACAAGTTAGAATCTTTTTAAACCACTTCTTTAACTGTAAAAAACACTTAAGCTCCACTTACATGTCAGTGACGTGTTTATCCCCTCTCCTTGTTTTCGCAGCTGAACAGCACATGGAGGCAAAACGCCAATCACCAACTTAAGATGCGACAACAATAGCAGTGATATCTGCTATCTACAAAAAAGTTGATAAAATGAATCCAGACAATTATAGACCCATATCATTACTTCCAGTTCTCTCCAAAATAATGAAAGATTGTATGCAAAAGCAACTTTCTCAATATTTTGAGACTAATTCTTTACTAAGCACCTCTCAGTTTGGCTTTAGACCAAAGCTCTCTACTGTAAAAGCAGCTATACCTCGGCCGTTCTATCTGCGGCTCTGACATTTCTCGAGAGGGGGAAGCAGGCTGTTGCCAGTTCTTGAGCGGGAATTTCAAGCAGAGGAACAATGCGTATTTTAAATATTTCATATATTTGCATATTTCATGAACCAGTAGCCATATTATTATAATAGCGATAATAATAGGACTTACGAACACTAAACATCGGAGTTCATGCACGAAAATTATACCAAAGAAAGTTCACCAGCGCAAGCCGCTATTAGGCCACGTGGTTCAAACAAATTTAAGCTGGCAACATGGTGTTGGGTTCGGGAGCCACGCCTACCAGCGACAACGCTGATTGGCGCTAGCAGACAGTTTTAGCTTCTTGACCACGACACCGGATGTACAGACTCCCAGTATCACCAACAGAAGCAGTTGGTGTGCGTGAAAGGTGTGAACGAAATATTTGAATAGAGTGATGTTGTAAAGAATATCTTGCATGCTAATGAAATTACAAGTTGTATTTCAATGTTTTGAAGCTAATAGATTCCTATACTCTCATTATAAAAATAATTCTGACGATATGTTTTCAATTACTCATTATTATATGTTGGTACTAGTAACCTTCCCCCTCCACCTCCTGCAGCCACTAAATGTCAGAGCCGTAGATACAGCGGCCGGACAGTAAAAATATAGATCATACCTATGACTGTTTTGAGAACAAACTCTCAGCCAGCATAACCACGCTTGATTTAAGAAAAGCGTTTGACACTGTGGCACATCCAATATTGATTAAAAAGGCAAAGCAGTATAAATTATCTGAATTAGTTCTTAATCTCTTTAAATCATATTTAGAAAACAGATTCCAGATGATGAAAATAAACAACGAAATCTCTGATTCACTGCTTCTAACTAAAGGAGTATTCTCTCTCTATCCATAGAATGCCATTCTTCCATGTTTTAGACTTGCCAAGGAGTGTTCAGTTTTTCAAGCTGAATTATTAGCAATTCGTGAAGCAGTGAAATGGTGCAACAACTTACAATGTACCGCTCATCTTTACAGTGACTCACAAGCAGCAATTGCAGCTTTGAAAGATACCAAAAATAGCAGTTCTTTGCAGCTGGAATAAGAAGTCAATTACTATGTGGTTCTCATCTGTGTATTTCATGGGTCAGAGGGCACGTGGGGATTGCCGGAAATGAACGTGCAGATGAGCTTGCAAAGAGAGCTGCGACTTCAAATCTTCCAGAGACTTACACTTTATGCCCTATTTCTTATGTGAGGCAAACATTAAAGGAGATCATCAATGACTGGAATGAATACTGGTTAAAAAGTGATTGTGGTGCTTTGACTAAGGATTTATATTTCTCAACAGTTTCTGACAGACATAAATGTAAATTCGTTAATCCTAACTATGCTCTCACTCAATTCTTAACTGGACATGGCAAATTTTCAGTTTACTTCTTTCGATTCAAAATCAAATCAACATCTGATTGTATTTGTGGAAATCATCTTCAAGATGTCCCTCACATTTTATTTGATTGCCTGTTTTTCTGTTTTGAAAGATACGAACTTGAATTATTGCTTCAATCCTTAGGTTACACTTCCTCAAAACCACTTACACATATTCTTATGAATTACAAAACTTATCAATATTTCATGGCTTTCTTAAACAAAATATTTCTTAAGCTAAGTGATTCATCTTGATGTTTACTGTTTGTCAGCTTGATATTGAATTGTATTATGTTTTTTGTAAATTGTATTATATTCATAAATTTGTAAACTATATTCCTAATATACCTTTGGGTAAAATAGGAATAAAAAAATTGGATAATAAATAAATAATAAAGGAGTACTGCAGGGTTCAGTACTAGGTCCCTTCTTATTCATTATATATATGCTCTCCCCAGTTATCTTCCTTGTAAAACAGTATTTAAGCTGACGATACCACATTGGTGACAACAAGCACAAATATGGAAGCACTCTGTGACTTAAATAAACAAATGGTGGGGCTAGAAACCAACTGGTTTAGGGCAAATATGTTAAAAATAAATACAACAAAAACTGAAGAACTATTATTTTAGTTAAATGCAAAGAATTATGATAATACATCTGTTAAACTTCTACGAATTCACATATATAAGAAACTTAGTTGGGAACATCATATAAATCACCTCAGTGGCAAATTAGGTTGAATCATATTCATATTATATAAAATTCACCATAACATCAGTGATATACTGCTTATTCAGGTATATTATGTCTTCTTTCACTCATGCTTAACATATGGTATACTTCTATGGGGTAATTCTGTAGATACACAAACTATATTCAAGTGGCAAAAAAAGGCAATTATACCTCGGCCGTTCTATCTGCGGCTCTGACATTTCTCGAGAGGGGGAAGCGGGCTGTTGCCAGTTCTTGAGCGGGAATTTCAAGCAGAGGAACAATGCGTATTTTAAATATTTCATGTATTTGCATATTTCACGAACCAGTAGCCATATTATTATAATAGCGATAATAATAGGACTTACGAACACTAAACATCGGAGTTCTTCACGCACGAAAATTATACCAAAGAAAGTTCACCAGCGCAAGCCTCTATTAGGCCACGTGGCTCAAACAAACTTAAGCTGGCAACACGGTGTTGGGTTCGGGAGCCACGCCTACCAGCGACAACGCTGATTGGCGCTAGCAGACAGTTTTAGCTTCCTGACCACGACACCGGATGTACAGACTCCCAGTATCACCAACAGAAGCAGTTGGTGTGCGTGAAAGGTGTGAACGAAATATTTGAATGGAGTGATGCTGTAAAGAATATCTTGCATGATAATGAAATTAAAGTTGTATTTCAATGTTTTGAAGCTAATAGATTCCTATACTCTCATTATAAAGATAATTCTGACGATATGTTTTCAATTACTCATTATTATATGTTGGTACTAGTAACCTTCCCCCTCCACCTCCTGCAGCCACTAAATGTCAGAGCCGAAGATACAGCGGCCGGACAGTAGATGTATTGCTAATCTGGATTACAACCATTCTTGCAGACAGTTTTTCCAAAAACTTAAAATAATAAGAGTCCCTGCTTCGTACATTTACCACATACTAATCTTCATAAAAGAAAATCTACAAAGATATACACCCCGACACAATACATGGCTACATAACAAGAAGTAATTCTGCTTTAGACTTAGCTTTCTCAAGACACTCAAAAATACATAACAGTTACAAATACCTCTATTTGTTCACTGTAAGAATAAAGTAAATGTCAAAGAAGCATGTGGCAGAAATGAATCGCATTGGCTGATGGGTTTTAATACTACCGTATTCTTCCACAATATAGTTGCATGGTTTTAAGTTTCTTGCCTTACCTGCTTTTAATAAGCCATTCAAGTTATTGTTATAATATAGAATTAACATTATTATGTAATTACAGTAAGAACAATGACTCTCAAAAATTAAAAAATGTAGTGTTTGAGTAACAACAAGGATGGCAGTTAAATTCCAGTGACGGCATTGCAGTTTAGGTACACATCCGCAGATGTTACGTATAATCAATGGTGTACTAACAGGTAGAGTTCATTGGAGAATGCAGAGTAATACTTTTCTTTATTCTAACAGCAAACAGATAATTTTCTTTATTTAAAAAAATGATGTTAAAATTCTAATGTATATGCAGCAGTAGTAAAGTTATTAATTTTTAGATGAGTCGTATTTATTACACATCTGCTTCACTTTCGTAAAGTTATTGTAAATGGCATAAATAATCATATGAAATCTGTGTAGACGAGACCAACTGCAATATTGTAAAACTGCTAAATGGTCAATAAGTTCTATTCTATGACATAAAATCGGCAGCAATGTTTCGTCAAATTGCACCATTTTCTACTCGCTTCAATGCTTCAAGTGTTTCTTTTATGCTTACAACCACACGTTATAAGACATCTTACCCTACTGGAATCACAAAACAAAAAATTAAAAAAGAAACTTCACAAAATTAACTACTGCTGCACTCAAAATCACAGAACTGAACTGAAGTATAGAGGGAAACATGGAAACTTTCTTCTCCCGTGAACCTGCTTCCAAAATTCTTTTGAAGAATACAGTCCTGTTATAGAAGAAGCTGGTACAATGACCTTGTTCTGGAGGCAAATATGTGGTATATATGGAATATGCGGTAGAAAGTGAAGTTAACAGTTTAAGTACAATACAATGTGGGGGAGGAATAACTGAAATATGTCGCTTGCTACAAGTAACGTTGCCAACTCGATTCTGAGTGACGGTTCGGTAAAATTAGAGTATGTTTGCTTCAGTGTACACATTTACATAAAAAAGGATGCATTTCCTTACTGAGGTGCTTTCATGACTTACAGAATGGTGAGCTTGGATTTCTGATACAAATAAGAAAATGGCAATTTCTTTCTTGGAAGTGTTGAAAACAGTGTTGTTATAATAAATTAAATTTAAAGGTAGTCGATTAATGACACTAAAATACACTTACTTTTAAATTTTTCCGGAACATGTTTCAGAGACTTTGCTACCAGAGGAGACCTTTGACAACATATTGTCAACTACACCAATGACAACCAGTTGATGGCCGGTTGAGGATGGAGGCAAAGTCTTTGAAACATGTTCCGGAAAAATTTAAAAGTAAGTGTTGTTTAGTGTCATTAATCGACTACATTTAAATTTAATTTAAGAAAATGGCAGTTAAATGGTGGTTGTATGCTGACTTTGAAAGGGGGGCGGGGGCGCAACTTCATACTTGAAGAAAGTTAAAAGTATAAATATTAAAAGCAGAAGCATTATTAACAGTGAAGTATTCTTCATTTTTGAGTTTGATTTATGAGTCACTATGTTTACACTCAAACTTCACTTACTTGTTGTATAATTGAAATGTTTTCAAGATCATTCGATCTCATCATTTAGTTACCAAACAGCTAAGGATGAGATCGAATGATCTTGAAAACGTTTCAATTATACCACAAGTAAATGAAAATTGAGTGTAAACATAGTGACTCATAAATCAAACTCAAAAATAAAGTTAAAAGTATTTTGTGTAAGTGGTATCTAATACTCAGAATTTGATAAAATCATTCTTCTTCTCTATATCGAGATTCAACTGTATTGGAACACCACAGTGAAGCGAAAAATTATTAAATTTTAGATGAGTCGCATTTTTTACACATCTGCTTCACTTTCGTACCTATTTTGAGGACATGTTTCGCAAATCTTCGTTTGCATCTACGGCTCTTGTGCGACTGACGCTAGATCCAGCGGTGTGGGTAATTCTGGGGTTGTTGCTGCCATCTGTTGATTTAGTGATGAACTGAAATGTGGGATTCTCTTCTAGCGGGATTTCAAAGTTCATTAGTTGGTTTTTATGTTTTTCTATGTATATCCTCTCCCATATGACGAGTTCACTATGTTTTTGTACGTATTTTAGTAATTCTGTGCTATCTTCAATTTCATGATTTTCAGACCAGAAATGAGCTGCTATTGCGGACTTATCAATATTTTTGTATCTTAAGTGCCTGAAGTGTTCTTTCTTTCTAGTGCCTATGTTCCTTTTTGTCCTTCCTATGTAAATTTTTTCACAGTCTTTACACTTAATTTTGTAAATGCCTGTTTTTCCTCTGGTTTTATCTTATCAGTATTATTACTGTGAAGTAGGTTTTTAATGTTGTAATTGTTTTTTGGTGCCAATGTTATATTGTATTTCTTGAACATTTTTTGGAACTTTTTTGTGGCCCAGGGGTGGTAAGGAAATTTAGCAAATCTAGTTTCTTGTTTTATTGGTGTGAGAGCTGTGATCTGTTTTAATTTCTTTTGAAGTTTGAATAATTTTAGTTTTTTATCTACAAGGTTTTTTCCATATCCATTTTTAATTGCAGTTTTTAAGATTTGATGGTATTCGTTTTGATATTCTTGCTGGCTGAGAGGTAGATTTACTAATCTGTGTGTCAGACTGTTGATGGTTGCATGTTTGTGTGGAATTGGGTTGAAACTATTTGCTTTGATGTAATTATCTGTGTGTGTTGCTTTTCTATGAATGCCAAATTCTAGTTTTTCATTGCCTTTTCTGATTTTAAGGTCTAAAAAAGGTAGAGTACAGTCCTCTTCAGTTTCTACTGTGAATTGTATGCTGGGTTCTTGCAGGTTGAGTAGTTTCAAAGCATCATCTATTAGTTTGTAGGGCACTATTGCAAAGATGTCGTCTACGTATCTGTACCATGTTTTAAACATATGAGGGAAGGCTTTAGTAATATGTGTTTCGAAAAAGCTCATGTATAGATTGGCCAAAAATGGTGATAGCGGGCTTCCCATAGCTAGTCCTGAAATTTGTTTGTAATATTTTCCATCAAAGACAAAATAATTTTGATGTATACATAATTCAGTCATTGCCACATATTCTTCTATTGCATTGGCATCCAGGTTTATAGAATTTAGCCATTTTTTCAGTTGAATCAAAAGTTTGTCTAATGGAATGCTAGGGAAGAGGGAGCGGACATCAAAGGATACTAAAGTGTCATGAGGTTTTAGTTTAAGATTTTGAATTTTTTCTACCAGGTCTAAAGAGTTTTTTATACTCAGAGTATGGAATTGTGGAAAGGACTGAAATTTTTTGGTTAGCCATTTTGCCAGAAGGTAAGTAGGAGTGTTTATATTATTTACAATGGGTCTCATGGGTATTTCAGTCCTTTCCACAATTCCATACTCTGAGTATAAAAAACTCTTTAGACCTGGTAGAAAAAATTCAAAATCTTAAACTAAAACCTCATGACACTTTAGTATCCTTTGATGTCCGCTCCCTCTTCCCTAGCATTCCATTAGACAAACTTTTGATTCAACTGAAAAAATGGCTAAATTCTATAAACCTGGATGCCAATGCAATAGAAGAATATGTGGCAATGACTGAATTATGTATACATCAAAATTATTTTGTCTTCGATGGAAAATATTACAAACAAATTTCAGGACTAGCTATGGGAAGCCCGCTATCACCATTTTTGGCCAATCTATACATGAGCTTTTTCGAAACACATATTACTAAAGCCTTCCCTCATATGTTTAAAACATGGTACAGATACGTAGACGACATCTTTGCAATAGTGCCCTACAAACTAATAGATGATGCTTTGAAACTACTCAACCTGCAAGAACCCAGCATACAATTCACAGTAGAAACTGAAGAGGACTGTACTCTACCTTTTTTAGACCTTAAAATCAAAAAAGGCAATGAAAAACTAGAATTTGGCATTCATAGAAAAGCAACACACACAGATAATTACATCAAAGCAAATAGTTTCAACCCAATTCCACACAAACATGCAACCATCAACAGTCTCACACACAGATTAGTAAATCTACCTCTCAGCCAGCAAGAATATCAAAACGAATACCATCAAATCTTAAAAACTGCAATTAAAAATGGATATGGAAAAAACCTTGTAGATAAAAAACTAAAATTATTCAAACTTCAAAAGAAATTAAAACAGATCACAGCTCTCACACCAATAAAACAAGAAACTAGATTTGCTAAATTTACTTACCACCCCTGGGCCACAAAAAAGTTCCAAAAAATATTCAAGAAATACAATATAACATTGGCACCAAAAAACAATTACAACATTAAAAACCTATTTCACAGTAATAATACTGATAAGATAAAACCAGAGGAAAAGTCAGGCATTTACAAAATTAAGTGTAAAGACTGTGAAAAAATTTACATAGGAAGGACAAAAAGGAACATAGGCACTAGAAAGAAAGAACACTTCAGGCACTTAAGATACAAAAATATTGATAAGTCCGCAATAGCAGCTCATTTCTGGTCTGAAAATCATGAAATTGAAGATAGCACAGAATTACTAAAATACGTACAAAAACATAGTGAACTCGTCATATGGGAGAGGATATACATAGAAAAACATAAAAACCAACTAATGAACTTTGAAATCCCGCTAGAAGAGAATCCCACATTTCAGTTCATCACTAAATCAACAGATGGCAGCAACAACCCCAGAATTACCCACACCGCTGGATCTAGCGTCAGTCGCACAAGAGCCATAGATGCAAACAAAGATTTGCGAAACATGTCCTCAAAATAGGTATGAAAGTGAAGCAGATGTGTAAAAAATGCGACTCATCTAAAATTTAATAATTCTTCTTCTCGCTTCCCAGTATTTACAGACTAGATTTTCTTGACTTTTGAGGATTTCACATACAGTTAGGTGATCAATGTTCATTAAGTCTTCTTTACCACATATTGCTCTGTAGAGAAGTTATTATTATTTGAATAAATGTCCACTCAGGACACTGTCATAATTAGCCGTGAAAATATTTTTAATTAATCTTTTAACTATTTCAAAGGAGACACTGTTTGTTTTGTTTGAATAATTTTGGAACACTTCTTCGTCAACATTATACTTGGTTGTTTCCAGAAATTCCACTTTGGAATGGAATCGTTTGTAAACTATACATTTATTTACATTTTGGATACAAATTATGGAGTTCTGCTTTCTAGTATGTTCAAGTCCCCAAATATGCTACCCACATGGAGATTGAATGTGCGCGCCCATGTGTGTTTGCTTTCAAAACTTTAAAAGACTTGATTTGACAGGAAAAGTCATTAAGTTATGACATGTGAGAACATTGTATTCCACACAAATCAACTCTTCATAAGAACTATGTGGCATATGTTATGACAACACCATCAGCAAGATATGGGGAAAAGTACATGGAAAGAATATTTTCTTATCCATTGATGAAACAAATGTAGAGAATCATTATGTGGTTCATGTAATTATTAGTATATTGGAGATTGATGGACTATGTGAAGTGTTTCTGCTTACAAGTGAGGTATTAGGTTTATCACTCCTCTATTTGTAGACTCTGAAAAATATATGTTTTTGTTATGGCCTGAGGGTACCAGAAATGTCTTACTTTTTATGGCTGATGCAGCTCCATTCATTGTGAAAGCAGCAAGTCAATAGAAGCTTTTTACCTAAAAATGATGCAGATTACTTGCTTGACAAGGGATAGCAGCAGAAGCAAAAACAGATTTTACTCAAATGGATTGCCTAGTGTCAAAGAAGTCAAGTTTATGGCTCTCGATATTCCACTCCCCCAGAACCTTTCATCACCCAAAAGGTACCTGGATAGAATCAGCTATTATTGCAATCATTTCTAGAGGTGAAACTTGTTGCTGAAACATTGAATCCTATTGATGCTACTATAATTGATGTGGCTAAAACAATATTTTCAAATGGTGAAATTGAAGGAAGCTAGCCTTCATAAAGGCAAATTTCAGGTGCTTAACACAAAGAATCACAATGTACAGAAGAAATGTGCAAGTTTGGAAAGTTCTCGAACTCTAGTTAACAAAATTGTATCTAATTTGAAAAGTGTAAGGGGGGGGGGGGGAGTTGGAACAGTATCTAAGAAAGTGGAAAGTATTTTTGATAGAATCTCTGGATTCAAAACTTTGTGTGGATTTCTTAAGTGCTATCTGGTGAAACATCTGATCCTTTCTGCATTGAAGAAGACCTCACAACCAGTGATTCAGCATATTTTAAGTATGCTCCAGTTGTAGAAAGGAGTTTCCCACAGCAGAAAAATCTGCTTTCCAACAGGTATTCCCACACTTTTGAGAACCTGCACATGCTGCTGGTCATCTATTGAAATAATTCTGAATGAGAATAATTCTGAATGAGGTAAGATGTTTCTATACATTCATGTTCTTAGGAAATACAAATTTGCAATTTTAAACTGATACTAATTTTTAATTTCAGTTCTAACATTACAGAAATAAGAATTGTGTTGCATTGTCATATTCTGAAATGAAAACAACATTTTTAGTAACTTAGATTTTTTTTTTTTTTTTTTTTTTTTTTTTAAAGATATTTTAGGTCATCAAATCTGCAACCTAATAATTACAATCCTAAATAATACCATTGTAAATATTGACTTTTTTTCTCCCTTCTGCCCCAATCCCAAAATCAAGCAGAATATACATTTTTCTTCCTACTTTTTTTTTTTTTTTAATTTTAGGTTACAAGATCTTGGAACAACAGAAAAATGCTAGGACCTGGTAAGACATAGTTTTAAGGAAATGGAACAAATGGACATCTAGATAATACTGAGGTAGTTAAAAGTTATAGGATCCCAGAAAAACTATATATATATGTTCTTCAGATCTTATTTTTATATATAATCATTTTCAATTAGAGCATTGTTTAATTTCTTTCAACAGCAGCACTAGTGGGATAAAATATACCATGGATGATAGAATTTGTTTGCATCAAAGAAACCAGAACTAACAAAAAGCCCAACAAAAATGATATCATATAACATTTTTAAGCTGAATACTTACGCAGACCAAACTTTCTTGAACCACGAATTGGGCAGTTTGACAGTAAATGAATTCTTTATAGTGATGTTAGGAACAGTGAATGTTATATCTACAGTAGAACCTCCCTTCTTTCTAGATTGCCATCCACATTGTATTACATAACACCATAGAAGTTCCTCCTGTGTCAAGTTCAGTGGACTGATTGAGCAATCAAAGCACTTGCTTAAAACTTGATGCACCGACGTAATAGCTTTTGATCTTCCACGACATAAAAGCACTGGAAGATGAACCATGTTTGGTGCACTATGAGGTTTTTCTGCACCTCTGCATATCATGAAGCCTGTGTACAGTTTCTGTTCCTCATCTTTTGTCACTGCAGATACCTGTAACTTTAATAAAAAATATTTTTAGTTTATTTGTCAATATAGGTTGTAATGTTATAATTTATATGTCTTCTAGTTCAATGCAGCACATTAAACTGGCAAATTACAAAATGCAGTTAAATGGCTTTGTGCACAAATACTCCAAGTTCATTTATGGCCATCACAGTCACTTTTAACTTAACCAGTTTTGAAAGTGTGTTAAATATCTCCAAATTTAGTGCAAATAGGTTATATTGGATCACCTATTCTTCACCAAACTGTTGATTTTGTTTGAAATAAAAGGACTTTGCAGTTATATCATAATAATAAAGTACTTGAAGTTTTCACGGCAAGCATTATTAAGCAAGACTTTGAGGGTGATCAGCCGTGTCAGGTTTATGAATGTCAAGCTTTCGGCCATACTATATTCCATGGCTTTCTTCAGATCCTTCATAAACCTGACACGGCTGATCATCCACATAGCCTTGATTAATTATAATAGTTCAACAGCAGCAGCAGTAGTCTATAAAGTACTACCTGCAATGTGAGGGGACTCAGATTCCATTTCCAGGACAAATATGATGAGTTTTCCCCTGCTGCAAGGCAGGGATGCACAAACTTCCTTGGTACCAAACTAAATGATTTTTTTAGAACAAGGAAAAATAATGTTGGTGTCAAACATATACAGTGGAATATAAAACAAAATCGGTTACAGGACAGAATACACCTCCCAGCATAACATGTGAGTAATTTTAAAAGTATTGTAATATATTTACCTTATATGCGAAAGTTTAATACTGTACTGTAATTTATTATTGCATACATATTTTCCTCCTCCAACTGAGCAGGATTGACTTTTTGTCCCTTCTAGTGTTACATCCCTATATACTGTGATAAGGTTGTAATGCAGGGGTGAAGGATGTCCCCCAACAACAGTGTTATTTTGGGCTTCTACTGTATTAAGTTTGCTGATTTCTGTTTTTTTCAATTTGTTGGTTTTCCAGTTTGCAACTCAAAAGTTCTAGTGGCAGTTAGTGTTCAATTAATTTCTGTTATGAAGGCAATTGCACTTAATATGACCTTACTAGAAATGGAAAAGCTGAAACTTTAAGTCTTCTGTTCTCAAAATCCAGTAAGCTTCAGGCCACACACATTGTATTATAGTGGTGCTCAAAAGGTTACCCTGACTTTATCTTTGTTCATAGAAACCAATTAGATAACACACATAATATCTGTCATTTGTGATTCCTGTGCATTCCACTGGCTGAAGTGATGCATTCATTGGTGCTTAGCACATGTCCGAGAAGCATGCCAGTACCCCTTTCACTCTTTTGAGAATAATCAGTGCATTATCTGAGATGTTTGTATTAACAAAGAGCCAGGGTAATCTTTTGAGCAGCACAATAATAACTCATGTACTTCATTGCTCCCAATTTTGATTACTGTTCTGGTTATTGCAAAAATCTTTAGCCTCAAGTATCAAGGACTCTTAACAAAGCAAGATACAATATGACAGGAGTTCCAACAAAAATATTTCATAACTAGCCATCAGTGAAGTTTACAGGAACAAAACGTACAATACCTTGAAAGCACCTGCATCATATTCAGTCTGAGCGATGCCAGGAGCTTCAGAAAATACTACTGAATAATGAAAATTTTCCACAGAATCTGTTCTCATATCAGTCAGATATTCCCTCAGCTTGATACTATATTTTCTGAGCATCTGTGAACTGATCTCAAACCGATGTAATGGGGATACTCTAAAGGTAAACCACCTCTTGTCAAGAAGATCTGAAAACAACAAAAAATATAGTATACACCTGTTCTTATAACTTTGCATTTGACAGTTTTTACAAAACAGAAATGAAATCAGCAATTGCTGGTTTTAGATATATACAATCAAATGTTTAAATTTGCCAGTACTATTTTGTGTGCACAGTTGTGATTCAACAATTTGCTCTGCCACATTTTTGTTGCTGATTTCTTTTATTTTTTATTTATTTCTATTTTTATTTGTTTATTTTTATACTTTTTTTTAAAATTTATGATAATACATTTGAGGTTCTCTTCACTGCCCAAGGGAACCGAGAATCACCAGGGAAATGCTGCTAGCAGTGCACCTCAACATTTAACTGCAATAAAGAAATATTTTATGAAGCATTTATAAGCTTAAGTGTTACATCTATAGTGTTGTATTCTATTGGTTTATGCTAGCTTTATGGCAAATTAAATTACAATTTATTCATATGACTGCATATACATTATAGGTGATAATAATAATATAATAATAATAATAATAATTTATTTTCATCCATAATAACACTTACATGTTGTCGGATACGTCAAAATAAACAGTTATATACATTTAATTACAATTCGTCCAGTCTATACAAGCATTTTTGTATTAGAAACTTGTTTAGTTCATTTTTAAATAATTTACCTTTTTTTGTTTTTAGTGAATTTGGTAGTTTATTAAATAATAATTTTCCCATTATTAAGGGATCTTTATCTGTTGACTTCTTATTTAAAGTTATTCTGTGGTAATTATTTTGTGTCCTTGTTTCATGTTTGTGACAATGTTTATTTAAGTTACCCATTTCATCCTTGCTAATTACAAACATTATTACTTTAAAAACGTATAGAGATACTACTGTTAGGATTTTGTTTTCTACAAAAACATTTCTATATGATTCTCTTCTATTTACCTTATATATACATCTTACACATCTTTTCTGCAAAACTAGCAATCTGTTCATGTTAGTCATACAAGTGCTTCCCCATATCTCAACTGCATATTGTAGATGTGAATGTATTATTCCATAATAAGTTAGTTTCAGATATTCAGAATTTAGGTATTTTGCTAGGTTCCTTAATAAATATAGATTTGTACTTATCTTTTTACATATATAGTCGATATGTTGTCTGAATGTTAGGTTTTCATCAATAATCACTCCTAAGAATTTTATCTTATCTAATTGCTCGATTTGTTCACCATTTATATTTATAGGATTACTACTATACCTGTTATTGCGGTGTTGGAACATGACTGTTTTTGTTTTTTGAAGATTTACTTTCAAGCTATTGTTTGTAAGATAATTATGGATAATTTGCGTTTCTGTAGTTATTATTTTCTCCATTCCATTTACTTCCTTAGTACCAAATATCAATGAGGTGTCATCGGCATACGTCACTGTTTTTGAGTGTGTAGTTATAGGAAGATCATTCACGTAGATCAAAAAAAGTATTGGTCCCAGGACAGATCCTTGAGGAACTCCTGCTATGATGTTTTCATAATTGGATGTGATTGATTCTATTGTATTTCTACTCTTGGTTATAACTACTGTACATTGTTTTCTGTTTACTGAATAGGATTTTAATATTGTGTGAAATTTCCCCCTTATGCCATACTTCTGCAATTTGTTCAGCAGCATTTCATGTGATACACTGTCAAATGCTTTAGATAGGTCAAGGAATATCCCTGTGATCTTTTCTTCATTTTCAAGCCGTTGGAGTATATTGTGGTATAGCTCTGCTATCGCTGTGGTTGTGGAGTGATTTTTCCTGAATCCATGTTGAGATTTACTTAGTATATTGAATTTATTTAGAAAGCTTATTAATCTATTATTTAACACTTTTTCAAATACCTTAGCAAAAACAGAAGTTATGGTAATAGGTCTATAGTTTTCTGCTTTTGTTTTATTGCCTTTTTTAAATATTGGTCGAACTATGCTTATTTTTAAACAATCGGGAAAAGAATCCTCCATTATTGATGCATTTATCAGGTGCTCAAGTATATCTAGTAGGGCATATTTACAATATTTCAATGTTTTTGTAGATATTTCATCCCACCCCGTCGATGTGTTATTATTTAGTTCATTTATTATTTTTTCTAGTTCCTCTTTAGTGGTTCCTTTTATATAAATGGTTGATAATATTTCATTTGTCCCTTGTGTTGTATCCCTAATCTGACTGATTTTATTGATTCCCATTTTTAAGAAATAATTATTGAAGATTTGACAAATTTCTTTAGGATTTTTAACTAGCTGCGCATTTTCTTCTAAAGTTATGTTTTCAAATGTCTTATTGTTCACATGATGTTCTTTTACAATTCCCCATATCGTCTTTGCCTTATTATTTGATTTTATTATTTTGTCACTAAATTGTTGTCTCTTTAGATTAATTAGTTCTTGAGCATACATCTTTTTAAAAGCTTTATATTTATCCCTAAAAATGTCTAAGTTTGTTGATTTATAGAATGTATGGTAATCCTTCATTTTATCTCTAATCTTTGTTACTTCATATGGAATTTTAATACATTGATTATTAGGTTTGGTAACTCTCTTGTTTTTGATTGGGCAGTGTGTCTCAAGGTGCTGTTTTATAATGTCAAAGAAGCAGTCCCATTTTTTATTACTATCCTGCAATGTATAAACTGCACCCCATCTCTCTTTTGTTAAACTAACTAGGAGATTGTTCAGATTGTTAGTAGTCATTTGTCTTAACTTCATGAATTCTGTTATTTCAAGTTCTTCCCCTATATAACTGATATCCATAATTTGGGAACTATGGTCAGAAATACAATAATCTACAATTTCTGTTGAGTAATTATTCTTTTCAATATTGGTTATAATATGATCTATTGATGTAGCTGAGGTGGGTGTGATTCTAGTTGGTTCTTTAATAATGTCTTTTAAATTATAACTTGAAATTATGTCAAGTAGGTTTTTATAATCTGTATTATTTGTGCTAGTATTTATGTTTAGATCCCCTATCAAAATTATTTTGCTATTTATACCTATTTTTGTTTTATTTAGCATGTCGTCTAGATAGCAAAGAAAATCACTAACTTTGGTACTTGGCGATCTGTACAAACCCACTATTTGCAAGTTTAGTTTTCCTGTTTGTATTTTTGTTGTGGCTACCTCAAATATTTTTTCTACGCTGTAAACTTTATCCCAGTTTGATATAGACAAATTAGCTCCAGATTTTAAAAATATAGCTACCCCACCCCCTTTATGATTTTGTCTGGAAAAGTGTGATATCAATTTATAATTTTGTATTTGAAGGCTTTTAATTTGCATATTGTCCAGTCCATGTTCTGTCAACACTGCAATATCAGGTTTACATGTGTTTAATACTATATCTATTTCTTCAATTTTGTTGGATATATATTGTACATTTTGATGAAATAACCTTATTGTTTTACTATTAACAACGTTTATATTTACTACAGGAGTGTTTGGTTTAGTTTGAGGAGTGAAAACTGTTTCTGTTACTGAGTCAATACCATTTGCTTTAACATCCACCACCTTACTAATTAGTTTCCCCTTAATACTGAACAGATTGCCCTATTCAACAGGTTTCCAAATTTGAAGGATCCCCTTCTATTTAAATGAACTCCGTCTCTAGCAAAGTCTCTATCTTCTAACCAATAATTTGCATCAACCAGTAAACAGTCTTTCTTCTCACATAGCCAGTTAATTTCTTCATTTATTTTCATAATTCTCCTAATATTTACATCCCACCTACGAAGTACCCCGCTTATAATGATTTTTGTTTCTTTTGATTTCGATCTAATGTTGTTTACAAGATCCATAATGTCCCCCATTATCTCTTCTGCCATTACTCCATGTTGAATATTGTTCGTACCTGCATGTATCAGCACTACGTTCGGTTTTTGCTGCTGAAGGTTCATCTTCTCCACTTTTTCTTGCAGCTCGCCTACCTTGATTCCAGGAAAACAACGTACTTCAAAACCTTTTTCCCGACACAGGTTTCCCGAAAACTTTAGTATCGAGTCGCCTACCACAAGCACATTGTTGTTTTTTATTTCTGTTTCACTTTCACAATGTTTCACATTTCGCATTTCACTTTCCACACGGTCTTGTGCTTTATTTTGAATTTCAAGCCTGTCCTTTATGCCACTACTGCGTTGCTTTGTTGAAGAATCCTGTTTCCCATTCCTGGTTACAGTAGCGAAGGTTTTATTCTTGCAGTCGCACTCTTTCTTCTTTTTGGGTTCTTCATTTTCCTTTTTTAATAAGTTGATCTCTTTTTGAGCATTTTGAAGATCTCTGTTAAGCAGGTTAATCACCACGTGTAGCGATGCTATTGTTTGTGCATCTTGCGTTTGCTCTATGGCTCCCGTAAGCAGCTGATCATTTGCATCAAAATTCTCCAGAGTTGCCTTGTCTTTTATGCTGTCTTCATTTCCCTTTGTTCCTTTGGTATTTTTAGGTACTAGAGGACGTTCAGTTGGTTTATCTTCTAGGTTATTGCTCACATTTACGTATAAATTGTGTTTACTTGATCGCGTTACAATTCCTACGGCCGCCATGTATAGTTAAAGTTTTCGGGCAAACAATAATAGGTTTTGCAAAATTAATCTCTATTTTATAATTATGTATATAAAGCTAATATTACAGTTGGTAGACAAATATAGCAATAATTAAAATTATACAATAAATTGACTGAGACACTCTGTACTTCACATACAACAAATTTTCTTTCAACACGTTTCGCCTCCACTTGAAGGTATTATCAAGAAACTGTCAATTGACTAGAACCTTGGTGTTCCAGCTGATCACAGTTCTTTGCACATGATCCAATGAGGTTAGGTAAAATATTTTCTTCTGATGGAATGTCAAAATTCATTAAGTGTGTTTTGAATTTCTTAATATAAATGTTTTCCCAGATGTTTAATTCTTGATTCAAATGAACTGATTTTAGTATTCCAATGTGTAAGGACTAGGATACAATGAAGCACAAAATTAATATAATTTTGAGTCGAACTAATACTCAATGCTCCATTTATTGCTAGTATTTACCTAGAATGCATTTCGTTAGGATCTTCCTAACATCATTAGCTGTTGTTGACTAATGGACGTTGGTTTGGTGAACTCATTGGAGGCGACAGGTGTGTCTCTGTCGGTATCTAGATGAACTTGAAGTTTGGGTTTTCATCAAAGGTAGTGTCGAAAACCCAACCCATTAGTTGACAACAGCTGATGTGTTAGGAAGATCCTAAAGAAACACGTTCTAGGTAAATACTAGCAATAAATGGAGCATTGAGTATTAGTTCGGCTCAAAATTATATTGATTTTAGTAGTTGGATTTCATATCCTATGTTGTGGTTATGATCCAAGAAATGTGCTGCTACTGCAATTTTATCAACTTCTTTTTGCTTGATGTTCCTGAAGTATTATTTTAATCTGATTTCAACGTTACGTTTTGTCTTTCCAGTGTTTATTTTATTACAGTCTGAGCAATCAATTCTATAAATACCAGATTTCTTTACCAGAGGAATTTTGTCTATTTTTGGTTTTTTGATGAGGTTTATAATGTAAGTGGAGCTTACTGTCCGGCCGTTGTATCTCCGGCTCTGACGTTTTGCGACTGTAAAAGGTGGAAGGGGAAACCTAATGGTACCAACATACAGTAATGAGCAATTGAAAACATATCCTCAAAATTATCTTTAGAATGAAAATATAGGACTATATTAACTTTAAAACACTGAAATACAATTTACAATTTCATCATAATGCAAGATATTTATTATAACACCACTCTATTCGAATATTTCATTCACACCTTTCACACACACACTAACTGCATCTGTTGGTAGTACTGTGAGTCTCTACATCCGGTGTCATGGTCAGGAAGTTAAAACTGTCTGCTAGCGCCAATCAGCATTGTCGCTGACAGGCGTGGCTCCCGAACCCACCACCGTGTTGCCAGCTTAAATTTGTTTGAGCCACGTGGCCTAATAGCGGCCTGCGCTGGTGAACTTTCTTTGGTATATTTTTCGTGCGTGAATTCCAATGTTTAGTGTTCGTAAGTCCTATTATTATCGCTATTATAATAATATGGCTACTGGTTCGTGAAATATGCAAATACATGAAATATTTAAAATACGCATTGTTCCTCTGCTTGAAATTCCCGCTAAAGAACTGGCAACAGCCTGCTTCCCCCTCTCGAGAAATGTCAGAGCCGGAGATAGAACGGCCGAACTATAAGTGTTTTTACAGTTCAAGAAGTGGTTTAAAAAGGTTTTATTGATAAAGCTCCACTGTTTATAAATACTTCTATTTATAGTTTTATTACACTTAATGAATTTTGACATTATAATTATCAGAAGAAAATAATTTACCTATATGTGAAGTACAGTGTCTCAGTCAACTCATTGAATAATTTTAGTTATTACATTACTTCACAGTGTTAATTCCAATTTAATGTTTTCAATTAAATATAACAATATTAAATTAAAATCAGAAACTTTTTTCAACATCTTAATGAAATCTAGATACATAAGGTATATTACACTGAATATGTCCAACAATGTTTGATGCTTTAAAGTGCAACAAATCTAACCTTAAAGCAATTACTGATTTCTTTTCCTTTATGAAGCTACCATCAACAATCAAAAAGATTGTGTACATTTAAACCTATTCATTAATATGTGATTAAATGATAACAGGAATTTTTCTATTTTGCAGACTTTATACATAAGATTATCAAAACCATTTTTTTTTATTTTGTTGGTACACACGTTGCTGATGTGCATTTGCATTTTTAACTGTTTTGAATATTTAGTTTATTGCTGACAGTCCAAAAGGTTACACATGTTTTCAAGTGATCAGCAAACTTTCATTATTTTGCATAAAATTCTGCTTTAAGAATGGAATGCAGTGCAGCACCACATTTGAAATGTTGAATGTGACTTTTCATGCATTTATTAAGTCAAAATTTTATGAGTGGTATAAACATTTCAAAGAGGGTTGAGAAGAAGCTGAAGATGACTGCCCTGAATCTCTTACACATCAATTACTGAGGACAATGTGGAATAAAAGAAAATGGTTTTGGAAAATTGCTGAGTTACCATCAGAAAGATTGACCTGAATTGTGGCAAAAGCGCTCATGAAAATTGCATTTTGATAATGTTCCCACTCACACCTCAATGCTTTTCGTGATTTCTTTTTTTTCCCCTTTTTTTGGGGGGGGGGGGGGGGTGCAAAAAGCAATACAGTTATGCTGCCTCAGCCACTGTAGACTTCTAGACTTCTTATTTCCAAGGCTGAAGAGAACCATATGCGGAATGTCTAATCTTCTTACGTGTTCTGAACTTCAAACTAGATTAAGTTAGTTGATGGAAATTAATCATTTCTTCACACTAGCCATATCCGTGACTAGGAGATCGGTGGTTCAAATACCGGCCATGGCATTAATTTTTCATGTTGACTCTATCCATTTCAAACCATATGTTTCTTCATGGTAAAATTATTTTTCAGAATTCCAGTAAAAGTTGAAATGGCCATAACAAGCCTTCCAGCTATTGCTATTGTGTGAGTTTTAGTTTAAATTTCCTAAAGATTATTTTTAATTTTTTTTTGAGGGGGAAAGATATGTCCTTTTTTCTTCACTGCAGTCATTCCATTTAGTTCAAAACACACTTTCTTCATGCTCACATGCAAAACATACAATTCTGAGCAAGCCAAATGAACAGTGATCCCATTTGTAAATTTCAATGATGCCTAATAAACCAAGATGGTTAATGCTGTATCTGTGATGCTTTGAAACAGCTTGAAACCTAAGCCATGGCAAATCAGATAAGCAGAAACAAACACAAAGTGAACTCACCCTGACTAGCAACGGGAAATAGTGTTGCAAAATTATGTTCTGCAATAGATTGTGAAGTAAAGCAACTGTTCAAAAATGTATTTTTAAAAATAAATATATAAGTTGCAATAAATCCTAAAAAGAGGCAATTTATTTGGATGTTCTGTATATGATATTATTGGTTATAATTTATTAAGTATTAAAGCAAATACATCTTGGGCTATCCCTGAGCTGGTCTCTAGCCCCTTTGTTAATAGAGCAGCCCTTCAATACATTTACATACTTGATACACTAAAAAAAAAAAAAAAAAAAAAAACAGTTTTTTTTTTTACAAAATGCTTGATACATTCTTAGTGTGCAAGGATGATACAACAAAGCAACAAAATTAAATAATTTTGAGTCAAATTAGTACCCCATGCTTCGTATATTGCTAGTGTTTACCAACAACACATTTCGTTAGTACCTTCCTGACATCCTAACAGTTGACATTTCTACAGTGAACTTGAAATAGAAATAGAAAATGACGAGTATTTACCATTTTTGGATCTAAAAATATTGAGGAATAAAAACAGACTAGACTTTGGCATTTACAGAAAACCAACACAGACAGACAACTACATAAAAGCTAATGGCTACAACCCAAGATCCCACAAACAGGCAATCTTCAATAGTTTAACACACAGATTGGTAAACATCCCTCTCACAGCAGAAGAATACAAAATAGAATACATCAAAATAATTGAAATAGCACAAAAAAATAACTTTCCCAAATCATTAGTGGACAAAATAGTGAACTTAGCAAAAAAGAAGAAGCTATTAAAGGAAACCACAACCCTCTCAGCTACAGAAACTAATATGATTTTTAAAAAATTCACTTACCATCCATGGGCCTATGATAAATTCAAAAGTCTTCAAAAAACAAAACATTAAACTAGCACCAGTCAACCATTTCTCCTTAAAAAACCTAATTTGCTCAAACATCAAAGATGCCATTCCATCTAACAAAAAATCTGGTATATATAAAATTGAATGCAGTGACTGTAGTCAAATTTATATTGGAAAAACCAAAAGAAATTTAGAAACAAGAGCAAAGGAACACTTTAGAAATATAAACAATTAGAAAAATCAGCAGTTGCCACACATTTTTGGGAAAAAAACCACAACATAAATCCAGAACCAAAACTACTAAAACTTACATCAGGAAAACAAGAACTATCCACATGGGAAGAAATCTTCATTTCAAAAAGGAGGAACAAAGTATTCAATTTCGACATCCCCAGAAAGATTTGTTCAGCAAATTCCTTGAACCGCCACCAGAGGAGACCGATGACAAAATATTGTCAACTACACCAATGAGAACCAGTCGATGGCCGGCTGAGGATAGAGGCAAAGTCTCTGAAACATGTTCCAGAAAAATTTAAAAGTGTTGTTTAGTGTCATTAATCAACTCCCTTTAAATTTAATTTATCATAACAACACTGCTTTCAACACTTCCAAGAAAGGAATCATGGCCAGTTTCCATTCTAAAAAGGGCCACTGCAGTTTTTCTTGGTAGTCATCATTCACTACTGAAAATTTCGGGGAAGGAGCTCACCATGAGGAAGAAGAAGGGAATCGCCGAGCAGAAGCAACCCAGCCGGGGAGCTAAGAAGCAGCCACCGCAGCCCTCTTCAGCCAGCTCTTCCCGTGCTAGCTCTCGGGCACAGTCGCCCACCGCTCGCCCAGTTCAGGCAGCAGAGAGGGGGCAGCCCGCTGAGTCCAGGGGCAAGTTCTGGGCTAGCGCCGAGCCAGCTCCAGCCGCCACCTGACAGTCCAGCCCGCCGCAGCCACGCACGGCAAACGAAGCCACTCGGCCCGCCCTGCCAGGCCCATCGGAGCACGAAGCAGCTGCCGCTCCTGTGGTAGCAGCTCAACCCAGCGAGCTCTCTCCACGCACCGCTGCACCATGCTCGCCTATGCGGGCCACATACGCCGAAGCCCTCAACACTCCTCCAGCCGCCGAACCAGTCCGACTCCCACCCAGGGAGCCCACCGCAGCCTCCGCAGTCTCCACATACACAGCAGTCATCCGTGGGGCACCACGAGACCTGCCCACACGCTTCATCCTCGCAGCTGCACAACTACGCTGGCCTTCCACGCTCAGGGCCACCAGGATCTCCACCCGACACGGACCTTCCAACCTGGTACGTCTCCAGTTCGCCGACGCCGCCGACCTCGAAGCTGCCTTGAGGATGGGCCTGCCCTTGTTAGGGCGGTGCCTAAAAATCGAGGCAAGTAGAGCGCAAAGATACACTCCGTGTCGCCGTTGCTGTGGCTACGGCCACGTCGCCTCCTCCTGCGCTGCACCTCCCAGGTGCCACTATTGCGGAGCACCGGGCTTGACGTCGCAGTGTACCAGTCACGACCTCCGTTACCGACGCCGGTACTGCGCCACCTGCGACGGCTTAGGCCACTTCACAGGCCAGGCGCAGTGCCCTCTCTACCCTCGCCGACTCACCATAGAGATGCCTCCAGCGACACAACAAACACCTGCACCACCAGCTACCACCGCTGCCGCACCCGGCGAGGACTTGAGGACCATCCTACATAGTCTTCAAGAAGAGGTGCAGAACATCAGTAGGCGCCTCACCTCGCTTGAGACCTCGACCGCCGCATCCGCCCTCACCGATAATCTCCAAAGCCTGCACTACGAGGTCAGCAACATAGCACCAACACTTGCAACCCTTCAAGACACCATCACGACTGCCCTTGCCAAGAACCACCGCGACACACAGAAACATCTTGCAGCAATAGTTCCCAACGTCACAGCAATAGAAGGCTCCCTGAAGCAGACACTAGAATCACAACACACCACACAGGACGCAATCAATAACATCGGAACAAGACTTGACCACCACCTCCAACTTACCGCCGCCTGTGACAACAAAATGCATCGCGTGGAAGAATACCACAAGATGCACGACGAATCTCTTGACCTGATCTTTACTGAACTCCAATCCCGACCGAACGCCTCCGCATCACGCCAACCTACCGGTACCGGAACGCCCTCTCGGCCCGGACCCTCCAGAAAATACCGCTAAACAACTCCGCCACCGAATTCCCAGTTTGGCTTCCAGGGCGCAAGCCATGCCTGCCATCCTGGCCTCTTACTTTACGCCAAGCAGCATGATAGGTGCTGCCACAAAACCAACGCCAATTACCAGAGTGCTTTATTGCGGTATCTGCCCAACCCTACCTTAACTCTCCCCCACCTAACCCCGCTTCCATATGAGAAGCGATGCCACTTGTTATTTGTTTAAAAAAAAAAAAAAAAAAAAAAAAATGTCATGTGTTTCCTTTAGAATAATTTATCTGCAATTTTAATGAACAAAACATTTAGAAGTAGTGTATAAAATAAAAAAAAAAAAAAAAATAAAAAAAAAAAAAAAATCTTGGTAGTTTTTGTATGTCAGTTTTGTCTCCAATGTTCTTATAATCCTTGTGTTTTAGTTTATCTTCTTCAAGTCTCTGCTGTCTTTTAAAATGTAGCTTAATATTGTTTAATTGTTTACTAATTTCAGTTTGTCTTACGGGTTTTATATTTTGAATTGCACCTTTTTTGCTAGTTAGTCAGCATGTTCATTACCCAAAAGTCCAACATGGGCTCAGATCCATTGCAGGGTGACATGATTTCTTGATTTGACAGCTTTAATTAAACTTATTTCTTTGATGTTTCTTGTTGTTTTGTTTTTATAATTTACAATCCCATCTATGGCTGATTTTGAATCTGTTAAGATAACTATGTTTTGCTTTATGTTCTGTTTGTACAGGACATTCTGCAGTGCTGCTTTTATGGCTGTTAGTTCTCCATCATAATGGTTTGAAGTTTTGTCTAGTGTTAGATACTGTGCAAAATGTTTGCAGTATACTCCTATATACTTTCATTTTCTGTGGCTATTGCTCTCATTTCATCTGGTAAATTGTTTTGCGTATGTATTGTATATAACAGGTAATTCTTATAATGTATGTCAATATATTCTGTTAGGCTTGTTTCCTCTATTGTTGTTATTATGTTCTTGTGTTTTGAGTTATTGATGTATGTTCTGAAGTTTGTTTGGGTTTTTAAATTGCTTATATTATCTGCTGTGTGATATCACTTATGTCTAGCAGTTTTTGTGCTAGGGTAATTGCGTTTAGTTCATGTTCCAGTTCTATGGCCATATTTTTTGTAAAGCTCTGTAGTATGGCAATTGGTGTTGTTTTCACAGCTCCTGTTATTATTCTTAGTGAATTGTTTTGTGAGGTTTCTATTTTCCTTTTGAGTTTCTTGCTTTCTGTTGCCAGCAGTTCTCCTCCAAATAGTGAATAAATTATTATTATTATTATTATTATTATTATTATTATTATTATTATTATTATTATTATTATTATTATTATTAATATATGGACAATGGAAGTTAGTTTGACTCAAATTTATATTACTTGATACATGTTTGCCCTTTTAGTGGTAATTGCTTTTGCTAATTACCAAATGTCTCTTTATCTCTGTTAATCATTATATGTTCAACTTCTTATTACAATTGTTTCACTAGGAGTAAACTTACTTAACCTTATATCGAGATTCAACTGTATTGGAACACCACAGTGAAGCGAACCAGGTGAAGTGAACCAGGTCTAAAGAGTTTTTTATACTCAGAGTATGGAATTGTGGAAAGGACTGAAATTTTTTGGTTAGCCATTTTGCCAGAAGGTAAGTAGAACCTGGTAGAAAAAATTCAAAATCTTAAACTAAAACCTCATGACACTTTAGTATCCTTTGATGTCCGCTCCCTCTTCCCTAGGATTCCATTAGACAAACTTTTGATTCAACTGAAAAAATGGCTAAATTCTATAAACCTGGATGCCAATGCAATAGAAGAATATGTGGCAATGACTGAATTATGTATACATCAAAATTATTTTGTCTTTGATGGAAAATATTATAAACAAATTTCAGGACTAGCTATGGGAAGCCCGCTATCACCATTTTTGGCCAATCTATACATGAGCTTTTTCGAAACACATATTACTAAAGCCTTCCCTCATATGTTTAAAACATGGTACAGATACGTAGACGACATCTTTGCAATAGTGCCCTACAAACTAATAGATGATGCTTTGAAACTACTCAACCTGCAAGAACCCAGCATACAATTCACAGTAGAAACTGAAGAGGACTGTACTCTACCTTTTTTAGACCTTAAAATCAAAAAAGGCAATGAAAAACTAGAATTTGGCATTCATAGAAAAGCAACACACACAGATAATTACATCAAAGCAAATAGTTTCAACCCAATTCCACACAAACATGCAACCATCAACAGTCTGACACACAGATTAGTAAATCTACCTCTCAGCCAGCAAGAATATCAAAACGAATACCATCAAATCTTAAAAACTGCAATTAAAAATGGATATGGAAAAAACCTTGTAGATAAAAAACTAAAATTATTCAAACTTCAAAAGAAATTAAAACAGATCACAGCTCTCACACCAATAAAACAAGAAACTAGATTTGCTAAATTTCCTTACCACCCTTGGGCCACAAAAAAGTTCCAAAAAATATTCAAGAAATACAATATAACATTGGCACCAAAAAACAATTACAACATTAAAAACCTACTTCACAGTAATAATACTGATAAGATAAAACCAGAGGAAAAGTCAGGCATTTACAAAATTAAGTGTAAAGACTGTGAAAAAATTTACATAGGAAGGACAAAAAGGAACATAGGCACTAGAAAGAAAGAACACTTCAGGCACTTAAGATACAAAAATATTGATAAGTCCGCAATAGCAGCTCATTTCTGGTCTGAAAATCATGAAATTGAAGATAGCACAGAATTGCTAAAATACGTACAAAAACATAGTGAACTCGTCATATGGGAGAGGATATACATAGAAAAACATAAAAACCAACTAATGAACTTTGAAATCCCGCTAGAAGAGAATCCCACATTTCAGTTCATCACGAAATCAACAGATGGCAGCAACAACCCCAGAATTACCCACACCGCTGGATCTAGCGTCAGTCGCACAAGAGCCGTAGATGCAAACGAAGATTTGCGAAACATGTCCTCAAAATAGGTACGAAAATGAAGCAGATGTGTAAAAAATGCGACTCATCTAAAATTTAATAATTACTTAACCTTACTTTACAGTATTTCTCACTTGCACATCTTCCTTTTTCTTGCATCCCCTTTCTCTATTTCAAATTATTAAACTTCACTAGCCACTTTTTCAATCCTTTTTCCAGTTACCTATTATGTTGTCACGGTTTCTCAAATCTCCTTTACTTCTCAACCCCACTCAAATTTCTCTTTCCTTACAACAGTTGTCCAGCCATAGTAATTTTTTGCTGTTTGCAAAATTTTAAAGTTTTCCTGAATATGTTGTTTTCAAATGTTAGGCTTTGGCAATGAAGCCATTAGCTCTCTTGCTCTCCAATATTTCTGTGTAGTGGGTGCGGCAGGTAGGGCTTCACAGGTTATCAGTCATTTCCTCTTCTTTGTTGCACAGAGGACAATTTGGACTTGTATAAATTAATATTCTGTGTAAGCGTTTGGCCAAATAATCATGTTCCGTAAGTAATCTAAAATTTGCTACTGCAGCTTTACGTGGGATTTCTGGAATAATTTCTGGATTTTTAATTAAAATGTTTCATTTTCTATCTTTGGTTTTGTTAGATATTGATTGGTGTTGCTTGTTTTTATATTTGCTTTTAATTAATCTTTTTATGGATGTAAAGGGTAAGTTTTTACTTTTGTTCTGAATTAAATTTGCACCTTTTCTGGCAAGAAAATCAGCTGATTCATTTCCAGCAATTCCACAATGTGCAGGTATCCACTGTAATATAATTCTTTTCTGTAGTTTTTTAAGTTGTTGGATCATTTTGTGACATTCTTTAATTTGGATTGACTTCATTTTATATAAACTTATTGCACATAATGCTGCTTTAGAATCAGAAAGTATGACAGCAGTTTTGAATTTATCTATTCTGTATAGAAGGTGTTGGAGTGAAATATGAAGAGCCGTTACTTCTGCATCAAAATTTGTGTGGTATCCTGCTGGTTGATAGAATGAGAACAGTGCACAGTTCCTGCTCCTGAGTTGTTGTCAAGTTAGATCCATCTTTGTAGATATGTAACCATTCTTCAGGTGGGTATCTATTGTTCACAGTTTCTAATGCTAGTGCTTTTAGTACAGGTTTGGAAGTTTCAGATTTTGTAACTATTCTAAATCTAATTGAATATTAATTGGTTCAAAAGTCAGTAGGTTTTCTTTGATTAAAATGTTTTCTTTAGAATTAGGAAGATTCAGATCTGTTTTTAATTCCATAACTTTGTGTAGGAAACTTGTTTGTGTTTTCATCTTGATTGGTTGTAGTAATCTTTTCTCCCATTTTGTTGTTTTTAACTGCAACATTTTTTCATGTTGTATTAGTGCCTGCTCCTCTAAAGTTAGATGTATTGGATAGTTCCGAGTTAAGGCTTGCATTGCCATGATTCGAGTTGATTTTGCTCCACTGGTTATTAGTCGCAGGGCCTCATTTTGGCATACTCTAAGGTGATTTATGTTAGAACTATTTGCTGTAATTATTACCTCTGCATTATAAAGAAGTACTGGCTTGATGAATGTTTTGTATGTGGTGTTCAGCTTTTTTTTTTTTTTGTTTGTAATTTACGTCCTCCAACTTTAAGTCATATCGGACGATGTGGTGTTCAGTGTCTCCCGATTACTGCCCCACTTGACTCCAGCTAATCTTTTCAAAATTGAAATGTTTTTGGTTGATTTGTTTACTACTGCTTCAATATGATGTCTCCAAGATAATTTTGAGTCAAAATTGTTCCTAAATATTTTGTTTCATATGTTTGTTTCAGGTTTGTTTTCTTCAAATGCAGATTTAGTTTAGGGATTTTCTTTTTTAAGCTAAATATTTGGAATGTTGTTTTATCAGTATTTATTTTTATCAAATTGTTGTCAGTCCACTTTTCCAATAGTATCAGAGCCTTTTCCATTGAAGTTTTGGATTTCTCTATTTGTGGGGAAGATGTCCACATGATCATGTCATCTGCAAAAAGAGCTGTCTTTATTTCTATGTTTGATACAGCTGCAGGAAGATCATTGATGTAGATGTTGAACAAGGTACAGTACTGCACCTCGTGGTAGGCCCATTTTTATTTGTTGGAATTTGGATGTACTGTCATTGTATTTTGTAGCACAGAAACGTTCAGAGAGAAATTGAGAGATCCAATTTAACATGTTATCTTGAATGCCTAGTTTTGAAAGTTTCTCAAAAAGTTTATGCCTTCATACTGAATCGTATTCTTTTACAAAATCAATGAAAACTGATAGCATATCTTGATTTTTGTGGAAAGATTCTTTGACATCTTGGTATAGTTGAATTGTATTTTCTTTAGTAGATAAGTGTTGTCTGAATCCTGTTTGAGTTTCCCTGAATATTATGTAACCCTTTGCTCATATATTTTTTTTTTTGAGATTCTTTAGAATACATCCCTCAAGAAATTTTGTCTAAGTCCAACATAGGAGAGGCATGTACAAGGGCTGACAGAACTTGCCAAAGTGGCTATGCAATTGCAGTGCTGCTCACATGTTTATTTCCATATGCATCTGTTGCAAACCATTGCACTAACATACCCTTCACATGTGCCATTGTTGGAAAGGAAGCAGCTGAACTGTAAAATCTGAAAATGAATAACCCAATAGGACCCTGGCATTAGGTAAATAAAGTTTTTAGGTGGAAACTGTGTCTAATACCAATGGCTTGATTTGTAAATTTCATTGATCTTGCATCTTTGTGTGATGGTAAGAAACAGTACATTCAGTTTCTTTATGACGAAAATATTTTAAGAATTAGTACAAAATTGAATCGAGAATATATTGACACATTGCTTCACTCACACTGTTTATTCACAGGACATGTTTCAAGAGCTCTTGCTCCTATCCTCAGCTGATACTCGACTAGTGCAAGTTGTAGTGGTTTCTTCTTTCTCCGTATTGTCAATAGATGGCGTGATGTACTTGTCAAAGATGTCCGGTGGTGGAGTTTCAAAATTCATGACTCTATGACGATTTTTGTTAATGAAGATTTTTTCCCATACGGAAAGGTCTATGGGGTGATTAACGTATTTTATTAGAGATGTTTCCAAATTGATGTCATGTCTAGTATTCAAAAAATGAAAAGCCACTCATGATTTTTCTGTTTCACAATTTTTAATGTTTCTCATATGTTCTTTAGTTCTGATGTTAATATTTCTTTTTGTTTTTCCTATATAAATTTTAGGGCAAGTTTCACATTTGATCTCATAGATTCCTGGTTTTTCTTTGGTAGTTATTGAATTTTTGGGAGGGCCTTTTAACAAATTTCTGATATTAAACCTATTTTGAGGTGCAAGAGTTATGTTGTGTTTTGAGAAGATTTTTTGGAATTTGTTATAGGCTGATGGGTGGAAGGTGAATTTTTTAAAAAGTTTTTTCTCTTTTTCTCCTGTAGGTTCTAGGGTGGTGGTTTCTTTTATTTTCTTAGCTTTGTTGAGTCTGTTAACAGTTTTGTCTACTAAATTTGGGTTGAAACCGTTGGATATAGCTACTTTTTTTATGTGTAGGTATTCTTCTTGATAATCCTCTCTGTTTAGTGGAAAGTTGATCATCCGAAATATTAAACTGTTGAAAATGGCATGTTGGTGTTGTTTTGGGTTGAAACTGTTGTTCTTAATGTAATTATCTGTGTGTGTCGGTTTCCTGTAGATACCAAAAGTGAGTTTGTTGTTCATTTTTTTGATCTTGATGTCCAAAAAGGGGAGCACACCATCCTCTTCTGTTTCCAATGTAAATTTTATAGCTGGATTTTGTATATTCAAAAGTTTAAGACCATCTTGTATGAGTTTTTTAGGTACTATTGCAAAAATGTCGTCAACATAGCGATACCACACTTTGAAATAATTTGGAAAAGCTTTTGTGATATGTGTTTCAAAAGCACTCATGAATAAATCTGCCAAGAAGGGAGACAATGGGTTGCCCATAGCTAGGCCCGTTTTTTGTTTATAGATCTGTCCATTAAAGCTGAAAAAATTTTGATTGATACAAATTTCTGTAAGTTGTGAAAGTTCTTCTATTTCTTCAGGTGTTATTTGTATTGATTCCAGCCATTTTTTGAGAAGTGGAATAAGCTCATTGGTCGGTATACTTGGATATAAAGAAATGACGTCAAAGGAAACTAAAGCATCTGTAGAGTTGATCTTTGTGTCTTTCAGGAGATTTAACAATTCAAACGAGTTTTTGATACTTCAATTTTCAAATTTTGTGAAGGATCTGAAGATTTGAACCAGCCATTTTGATAGTTGGTAAGTGGGTGCATCAATGTTATTAATTATTGGTCTGAGGGTAATTTCAGGTTTATGTATTTTGGGTAAACCATATATGTATGATGTTTTTGGACTGTCTATTTTATTGTTCAATTTATCTCTTTTAGTCATGATTTTACTGTTTTTAATTGCTAATTCCACAGATTTGCATGCTTTCTTTAATGGATTGTTTTCTAGTTTAACAAATTCTTTTCCGTTTAAAAGGTTGTCCATTTTTTTGCGATAGTCTTCTTCGTCCAATATTACTATTTTGTTACCCTTGTCTGCTTTTGTGTAGACTACCGGTTTTTCTCATCTATGAGATCAAATGTGAAACTTGCCCTAAAATTTATATAGGAAAAACAAAAAGAAATATTAACATCAGAACTAAAGAACATATGAGAAACATTAAAAATGGTGAAACAGAAAAATCAGCAGTGGCTTTTCATTTTTTGAATACTAGACATGACATCAATTTGGAAACATCTCTAATAAAATACGTTAATCACCCCATAGACCTTTCCGTATGGGAAAAAATCTTCATTAACAAAAATCGTCATAGAGTCATGAATTTTGAAACTCCACCACCGGACATCTTTGACAAGTACATCACGCCATCTATTGACAATACGGAGAAAGAAGAAACCACTAGAACTTGCACTAGTCGAGTATCAGCTGAGGATAGGAGCAAGAGCTCTTGAAACATGTCCTGTGAATAAACAGTGTGAGTGAAGCAATGTGTCAATATATTCTCGATTCAATTTTGTACTAATTTGTGCTTCACTGTCCCTACGCTTCTTTCAAGTTTATACTTTGTATTTTAAGAATGCTATTTTAAAATTTTAAAAATGCTATGTCAGATGTGCTGTGCATTCCTACATCCCGTAACAAAACAGAATTGCAAATTTCAAATATTTTCATGCAGGAAAGGATGTGCTGAGGACCCAGTAACGAAGTTCCACACTAACAATATCGAGTCGCATTTGGCAATCTCTCTGGCATAGCCTAACCAGGTGCGGCATCAGAAAGGACAATATAGAGAAGACCCTGTCAATTGTTTAAATGTTCATTGACTACACTGCATTGGCTTTAGAGTGTTGGCAACAAAAACTAGTGTGGTTGCTGGATCAATGTTGGCAATGGTGAAAGTTGTCTTCTATTAACATCAGCACATACACAGCAAGTATTTTTGGACTTAGATTAGTTCTTTGCAATATAAAAGAAAACTATGGACTTAGACAAAATTTCTCGAGGAACGAATTCTAAAGAAGAGCCTTTTCTTCTATCTCTCACAACCCCATTTTCATCTTTCTTTTCTGCAGTTTCCAATAATAGTGATATTTTTGCCTTGCTGATATGCCCCTACATCTACATCTCCACTACCTAATTCTCACCCTTTTTCTAATACCTTGCATCACCACACTTGCTTCACTGCTTTTTTCTGAACCTATGTGTTCCCACAATTGTCCCTCTTAACTTTTTTTGCCTATTCTGTATTGCTGAATTTCACCAATGTTTTTTTTTCTTTCTAATTACCCAATTCAAAATGGATCCTGTTCAAAGCCTCTCATATTCATTCTATTCTCTTCATTAGTACGAGGGCTGTTCAATAAAGAATGTTAAAAATTTTTTACGGTCAAAATTTTTCGCACTAAAATTCAATTATTATATTCTGTTAGCTTAATGTGAAACAAATACGTCATAGTAGTTTCATTATTGGTACTCCTGGTTCCCGTCTGTGAGAACCAGGAAAGTTCAGACAAGTTTAGTATTGCCTACCGCTGCAATGGAGGTAACACGCGAGGAACAATATGTGGCTTTGAAATTCTGCTTTCGTCTCAACAAATCTTCAGTTAGGCCTATACAATGTAACAGGAACCTAACTGTTCTTCCCTATAGCACAGGTCGAAGGTGGTTTAAAATGTTTAAAGAGGGGAGACAATCAATTTCAAAGGTAGGTGGAACCGGTGCTCCAGTTACTGCTCTTACGGAAGAAAATATCAACACTGCTGCTGCCATGTCGAGAGAGAATCGATGAACTACCTTAAGATCACTTTCTGAAATACTGAACATTTCAATGGGTGCCACCCACACATTGGTGACAGAAACATTACACATGAGACATGTTTCTGTGCAATGGATTCCAAGACGGTTGATTCCTAAACAAAAGGACATTCACATGCAGATCTTCATGCAGTTAAAGTTGATGTTAGAGGAAGATCCAGAGTTTCTTTCAAACGTAATCACTGCTGATGAAACATGGCTACATCATTTTGATCCTGACAGCAAACAGCAAAGTTCAGTGTGGAAATCTCCTTCATCACCAACCCCCAAAAAAGTAAAAGTGGCTACTTCTGCTGGGAAAGTTATGGTCATCTCATACTTTGATATTCATGGAATGGTTTATCAGCATGTTGTACCTGCAAACACATCAGTAACTGGACAATACTACAAGGATGTCCTGAAAACATTGCAAGCCCATATCAGGCACAAAAGACATTTCCGTGAAGCAGGCTGGATGCTGCACCACGATAATGCACAGCCACATATTGCCAATGTTGTTGCTGAAATTCTTGCAAAAATCAATGTGAAGTGCATCTCTCACCCTCCTTATAGTCCAGATTTAGCCCTATGTGACTTTTTTCCCTTCCCTAACTTGAAGAAACGCCTTTGTGGGAAGCATTATCCATCATCAGAAGCAGTGGTGAAGGCTGCAGAAACGATTTTGAAGGATCTCTCAAAAATGGTTTCCAGTATGTCTTTTAAGACTGGCAGAAATGCTGGGACAAGTGCATCGCATTCAGGGGAGACTATTTTGAGAAGGACCATCAAAATTATGAGGATGAGGTAAAGGTACGTTGTAAAAAAAAAAAAAAAAAAAAAAAAAGGTGATCATTCTTTATTGAACAGCCCTCGTAATTGCACTATCTCCTGGAATGCTCTTAACTCCTTTTTACTCTTCCACCACATTTCTTATAGTCTTTCATACTTTTCATTTTTATCATCTTCAGTTTTACCTTCTCAAGCTCTTTAATCTTTCCCATTTTTTCCATTCTTATTTAAATCTCATTGCCAAGCAATCATTCTTGTAACTTTTACCATCTGCTTTGCAGTTGCCATGTCACTTAGCTCCTTTTTCCTCACTTCCATAGGAGCAACTCTGCCACACATCCATTCTCCTCCATTGCCAGTTTAGTACCTGACATACTGTATATTTAATGTTATATGCGAGATCCACAAACAAACATACACATTACCATGAATTAAAAACTGCATTAACAAATTAAATAAAAGTTAGGACTTTAAAATTCTGTTGCTATACGTGGGTTAACTTTATAAAGGGATTGCTATAACAAGGATTTACTGTATTACCACTGGTTATATATTATCCAACCGGGTCAAATCACAGCAAACAAGCATAAAATTGCAACCTATTAAATCACACACAACACTTGTTCTTCTGACACGAAAATGCTTTTTATTTTAACATCTACATCATCTTATGTCAGCAACTTTCTATTTGATACATTTGCTTATCGGCAACAATGTTCATTTATTTCATTATTTGTATATCTTTTGCTGTTCTTTATAAACATTAAATTTATACACATTTATACTAAGGAGAATGGGAAATAATCCTGGCTAAAGAAAAATTCCCATCTTCCAACCAGGAATCAAACCTAGGATCTCTGGATTTGGAAGCTAACATGCTAACCACAGACCCAAAGGAAGACGCAGACTTATTAACCTACAATATGTATTTATATTGGATATCAATTGCTCTAAGGCAAGGTGACCTGCTTAGCCCAGAGTTTTTCAATGCTCTCACCGCGGATGCAGAAGATACGATAAGCAAGGAAACAGGCAAGAATCTATATAGATGCAGACAACTTGGTTATAGCGTCCAAAGACAGAAATAAGCTCCGAAAAGCTGTGGATATACTTGCAGGATGGGCAGAATCAAATGAGATACAGATCGAGGGGAGGAAAAAAAAAAAAAACTGAACTAATAATCTTCAGGAAAGGAGGGAAGCTTCCAACTATAGGCAGGATATCCTAAAAAGGGAAAGAACTAAAGCGATCCAGTAGCTTCAAATATCTAGGGATAACAATACAAAGTACAGCAAGAAATTTTAGAATTCATCTAACAGATTGCATAATTGCAGTGAGAAAAAGATTGAACAAAATAAGACAATTATGAGAAATGTCAGTGGGGACAGCAATTAAATTATTTTAGTCAAAGGTTATGCCTGCATTAACATATGGAATGGAATTAGTATGGGAATACATCACTGCTCGACAATTTGAGAAATTAGAAAAGATAAGAGCTACATTCATAAAGAGAGTCTTAGGAGTTTCAAAATATATGAGATCAAGATTGGTGTATGTCCTAACAGAAGAAAGCTTTTTCATAGAAGATATATCACCTAGTACTAAGGGCCACTAACAGCTAGAGAGAAGCGATCGGAAGTCTACAGCAGAAGAGGGAAGAAATATGGGAAGACTTTTACTGCACAGAAGCCATGACCAACCAGAACTGGAAAGGCACGAACTACCAACTAAAGCACCTTGTAACTAGAATGGCAGAACTGACTGCCCAACACAAGAAGGCAAGATACACGAATGTGTAATGTAATTACTTTTACTGTCCCCATGCTTGCCTTCTTAGTATGCCAGGGATGCCAGTGTTGTCACATAACTCAACCATGCATAATACCTATCACTACAGTTACTGCAACAAACATTAGATCTGGCAGCATGGGTGACTCATATGCACTCTCACACACACTTTCCTAGTAAACAGATTTACTAACAGAGCAGATAAACAGTTCAAAACCCTCTCCCCTTCATCTGTCTCTTGCCTTCTTGTGGTTGGTAGAGTGCATGGCCCCACCTCGGTAGCATAGATGGTAGCATGTCTACCTCATGTTTAAGAGGTACCGAGTTCAAATCTCAGTTAGGGTGAGTTACCTGAATATGGTTTTTCCGGGGTTTTCCCTTATCATGATAGACGAATGTTGGGTAACTCTAAGCTCCATGGACCCCAGACTCATTTGAGCATCATTTCACCTATTTCATTCATCATCCGATATGACTTAACCCTTTCGCCGATATGGACGTCATATGACGTCCAAGTTAAAAGGCCCCAAACCGATATGGACGTGTATAGACGTCCTGCGCATACATGCATTTAATGCTCATGTAACGCCAATTATTTTAATCTTGCTGTTTTACAATGAATTTAAATTAGTTCTATAAGGATTGTAAACGTATCCTTAAAGGTTTCTTTTTGAATTGTACACCTCCAAACCTGGATAAACACCCAAGGGCACATCTGCAGATTCACTCCCAATAATATTGGTTTCCTTGCGAACTTCTTTTTCGCAACACACTACACATTTTCGAAATGGTTACAAGTTTTTTGGGTGTGGGTGGTATACTTTTAGGAAAGTGTTTTCTCTCAAGTATGAGGGATGATGTGGTGAATTTTGCTACCCCCTAGTATAAAGAGGCCTCTGAGTATTATAATACTCAATTAGGTTACGAGCTCTTTATACGCGCAAGTACAGGTAGATGAATGTCTTTTACAGCTCTGAAAATTACTAAACAACTGTGCATAGTTACATCCAGTGGTATAAAAATACTTTTTTTTTACCATTTAACTCTTTTCCGTAAAGAGGGATAGCTGGTAATAGCTGATCCGTATCACGCATATTTGACCCGCCATTTCCCCAAACAATGGAGTAGCTAACATGCCAGCTGTAGACCAGTACACGTCACTGCTACGTATGTCCTAAACATCTCCTTCATAATCGTACAACAAATCTTCCAGATTTTCTACAGTAATATCAGAAGCCTGTACACATCATACCCAAGCTAATTTATTTGCTACATTACCGGGATAAGTCATGGTTAACATTGAAATTTAACAATTTCAAATGTGCCATACATTTAGCTCTTGATAGCTTCAAGAAATCACTGAACAAAGAGAGAGTATAAATATCTGAAATACAGAGCGAAAACTGCTGCATAAGGCTACCAGAAACCTTGGTTGAGAAACACTGTAATAACAGATGCTGACAGAGTTTTCATTCCAGTGTGAGAGTGTGTGACGCAACTTATTCTCGTCATATTATCGCTTGGCATAGCATAAATAAACTAAACTTGAACCTGAGAAGTCGCTTACGTAGCTATACATACATACTATGGCTCGTATACACACAAAACAAAGTGATTCACATATTAGGCGCGTTCGGCACAAAGAATGGCTTTTGCTACAGTGAAACAAAGTAGTGAAATTTCAACAATTTATTAATGTAGTCTCTACTTTATTGTTACTGTAGATTTATACTGCCTTTAATGAGTTTTAAACCAGTTTTTGTTTCGTTTAAATAGCTTAATAAATACGGAAGATACGGAATTTTATTTATGATGCATTTTTACAGCATTTAACAATTTAAATGTCCTGTTCTGTTTATTGGGTATCCGTTGCCGGCCCCTGAAGGGTTTAAATGGCCATCGGCGAAGCGGTTAATGTTGGAGGATGTAAATTAAAACAAAAAAAGACAGTACATGGCTTCCATGTGTACAATCAGAAAAAATTACATGAAGCGATTGTGGAGTGCAAATGTTTGTTGTGCAAGGACACCTGTTAAAGATATCACATATTGAGGTGTAAGAAAAGGACAAAATCACTGGTGGAATAAGCCAAAGAAGCTTTATAATTAACTACGCACATGCACAAATATGCAATTTTCTATCAGCAATCAATTGCTCTAAAGTAAATGCACCACAATATTTCCGTTGTTGTGGAGCAGAGACGGTCATTTCAGCAGTACTCTGAAGTAAAACACTGGAAATGCTTCCATCAACACTTCAGAGTGAAAAACTGAAAATACTTCCAATAAAACTGCTTATAAAAGTACAAGCACTACTTGCTTGAAGCAACTCCAACTGCATAATGGAATGTACTTGACCTATCACTAAGTGTTCTCTCAATCCAAACTAGTAAAGTTAACCACCATCTAAGACATTGTTAACACTATTATTTATGCATTTTAACAATGGATTTGCTTAAGGAAATTGAGTAGTCACTGTCATGTAAAGTAGTTCTATATTAAAAGCTACAATTCAGTTAATTACACAAGAAGATATTAAATATCTTACCCTGCAGTCCACTTAAGTCTTCTGATTCAGTTTTATTTGTGTTAAATGTTATTCTCTCTGAATGTGTCGTAAAATGATGACCAATAGAGCTTCTACTTTTATGTCGGATACCAAACACTGATCCTGGAGTATGAAGTTTTGCTGAGCGTCGTGCATTAGGTGGATATGGTGACATCACGATTATACCGAGTGTGTTTGCTTCTTCCCCTCATTATTGCAGCAGATACACTACCTGAAGCAATGAATAAATATTAATATTGGAAATGTACGCCAAGATAGTTGCAGCAAACTGCAAAGAACTAGAGTGACTGGACGGAAACAAGGAGATCCGTGGTTCAAATCCCGGCCATGGCATTGAATTTTTCAGTTTAACTCTTATCTATCCAAAAAACCTTAGTCTAACATGGCTAGTATGAAAGAACGATTAATTTCCATCAATTAACTTAAACTAGAAATAGTTCATTGGACAGGCAAAAGGAATTAGGGTAAAATTTTATTCTACTGGAAACAGTTATGGCCATCCTTAATTTAACACATACTGAACTGTATCTTCCTAAAATAATTGTTAATAATATTAAAACTAGGTAAAAATGGGATGAAAAGGCTTACAAAAAAGAAACATCACGTTTTAGTTTTGATGTACTAGCCATATGACTTGAATCTGCTACAGTAAAATGTCTCCAAAAAAAGGGACAAAAATTTGCTAATTACACACCTATAACTCTCCTGAGTGCATTTTCCTAGGACCTGCCTTTAATAAAGCTTTGTTAATGGAAATTGCTATATGCATGCTCACTACTGGAGTACTAAGAAAACTATTAAAAGGATTATCTTTATGGATATTTTGTGAGATGAGAATGGGGCTTGTCCTTATAGACTACAAGGTGTTGCTTCAAAATAGGAACAATTATGCTATTAATAAAACTCCATAAATTGTGTATATAGGTATGATGCCATGATAGGTGAGGGTATGTGTGTGGTTAAGTATTGACAATTTGTTGATGTTTGTGAACTGTATGACATATTCAATGTCCCTGAGAATGGTTCGTGATGGGATACAACGAACAAAACAAAGAACAATACCCTTAATTTAAATTTGCTTATAAGCATATAATTAGCAAACATGGTACAATGCTATCTTTTACATCTCATCCATGTAGATATAATATCCACTAAAATAGAATCCTCATTGATGTTTTAACATAAATATTATTCAATTACTTGGTATATACTAAGGAAGTGGTTTGGTGAGAATCTGATTATTTTCAATATTTATCTTAGAAACATATTGCTGTCCTTTTCAGCTTCTAGAGAGTGATACACTGCAGTCACAACAGAAATGGATATTTTGCTGTTTGAAATTATCCAAGGAGGGATGGCATTAAGCTTATGGATGTTTATGTTTTACTTAACTTTGGAACACAAAGTTTTTGTTGGTTGAAATCAAATTTAACATCTTACAACATGGAAAGCTTAGGAACACTCACTGTCTTGTTTACATCTCCATCATGTACAAATTACACTATAGTACTGTAATAAAACTTCTAACTGCTCATTATTTTAATTAAAAACCGATAACCTAAAAGACAAAATAAAAGTTCTCCACTTCTTCCTTTAGCTGTAAACTGGAAAGGTTTCAAAACATTTGTCGGTTTGGACGTTTTCGTACAGCGTACATGATTGGATTATATGTGCAGCAGATTTCCCCCGGGTATCCAATAGCATTTCATGTTACTCTCAATCGATGGCACTGAATTCCATACCAACATATGCATTGTTTCTTGTTGCATTAGAGTCTTCTGAAAAAAAAAAATAATAAGTATAAATGAAATGGAAATATAGTCTCATCGGAAAATGGTTCAATTGGTTAATGAACGTCGCAAAAGTTCGAGAGACCATTAGAATTTAATTACATTAGATTAATTACATTTCATTTTATTTGTTTAGCGTCAGGTAGTTTTTCTTAATTTGGCAGTTCTGTGTGGGTTTTCCGGTTAATATGGGCGCTAAAGTCGTAGAAATAGGGCTTCCTTATGGAAAATCAGCAAAAATACAAAAATGGAAAGTGAAGGAAGGATCTTTAGTGTCAGCTGGTCGAGTAATTTTGCTGTACGATATAGATTTGGACAATGGGAAGGTGGAACAAAGAAAACTAAAGGCGACCGAAGTAGGAACGGTTCGCAAGCTGCTAGCCAAGGAAGGAGAAATAGTTCGGCCAGGGTAAGTGCAAGAGTGGTTGTGCATTTCAAACTGTACGGCGGGATTCAAAGTGGGGGATTAAAGGAACGCAAACTTAATTGCATCTTACAGTAGATCATCGAACAGTACGTAAGTTAGCTCATTAAAACCATGCAGACCACGTCACTTTGTATACGGAAATGTCAAGAAATGGTAACCTTGAATTGTGATGGATTGTGTAAGGTTGACACCGCGTGGATGGGGACACTCACCATGCGCAGTGTCAGCCGTTTAATTTCCTTCTCAACACAACTAAATGTTAAACTGTGCATTTATATGTTCGTTCCCCACCACGAGCAAAGCTCAGGGATATGCACCATGTCATACATTTATGGCAAATTCATTGCCGCCAGTAATATACACCCAGCATCACTAGTACATGACCTTTTTTATCTTACATTATATGTAATATGAAAGGTAACCATCACCATTCTAGCATCAACATCAGAACATGCATTTCAGTACGTTAATATTAATGTAAATAATCAAATAGCTTAGCATGCAAGCTTCTCCAAGTTGTTTATTTCCTATTTCTTATTAATCTTCATACATATTTAATATAATTAATATGCCAGAAATACAATATCTTACATACTGCTCATATTCCCATGCCCAATTATAATTATGCTCCAAGTAATGAAAATTTACCTGCTGAATGGGATATGCATATATGGGCAGTGGGTATATAAAGATAACTTTAAACGTTTCTTGAAGATTTTAAGTTGATTAGGATTACCTAATAGTTCGAGTTGCATGAAGGACATTGTACATTTTTATTGTATAGTTGTAATATCCTTATTGGAACAGCTTTAGGTAAAGATGCATTTTCAGCGTACAGTTAGGTTAGTATGGAATGATGTCACGGAAACAAGTTGCCAACTGCGGAACTCTTCATTTATTTGTTTTTAGAAGTCCATCACATAGGAGAAATTCTCAGTTATTGCTTTTCTTTTACAAATTACTTCATAATATGATTGATGACCCTAACCGAAGACAATACGTTTTTACATTCCAAATGTTGCACCTAACAAATTTTGTAATATTTTTCTTCCTCAGAAGGTTAATAATGATTCCTATAAATATTCACCTATGCATAGAATGTAGTCATTATAAAAATTGATATATTTAGTATGAAAATCAGAAACTTTGCTTTATCCTGTGATTATTACTAAAAGTAAAATGATTGACTTACTGTACATGTGAACCAATGTTACCAACATGTATGTGTTTGTTTTTGTTTTATTATCATATATTCTGTAACTAATTTTGTTGTGTTTGATACATTTTGTTCATATTGTAACCTTATAGTGAACATTGTAATTGGGGAAACCTGTAATTTTCATATTCAATAAATAAATAAAATAAACTCTGATATAGGCGAATACATAGAAACGTTGCCGACACAGTTTCTTTTTTAATTATATGTTAGTGATACTGTAATGGGAGTACTGTGTAGTAAGCTTAATATGCGAATACAGGGAGACGCTCTCAACAGTCATTATTATAATAATAGCAATAATATCGTTATCAATTTATAGATGAGTCGTATTTATTACACATCGGCTTCACTTACGTACCTATTTTGAGGACATGTTTCGCAAACCATTGTTTGCATCTTCGGCTCTTACGCGACTCCGCATAAGAGCCGAAGATGCAAACAATGGTTTGCGAAACGTGTCCTCAAAATAGGTACGTAAGTGAAGCCGATGTGTAATAAATACGACTCATCTATAAATTAATAATTATTTCACTTCACTGTGGTGTTCCAATACAGTTAAATCTCGAAATATCATCGTTGTTACTAATAACAATAACAATAGTAAAATAATAAAAATAATTATGACAGTAGTATAATAATGATAAGAAAGAGAACGATAATCACAACTACGGCAATGATCCACTGCCAGTTTCCTTACCTATTACAGTATCCCTAGTTTGCTTACGTAATGTTGGTATTTTCCACGATAGCATGCTGTGGATGTTGGCAACACTTTAGTTATGATGTCACATCTGCTATATTTGTATGCCATGAAAATGCATCTTTACCCAGGTTTAAGCTAATCACTTGCATTCCTCGTATAGTGGTCTTACACAGCAAGTTTTGTTGCAAAGTTTTATATATATATAAATGCGGTCCCTACTTATTCTTATCTATGCAACTTGTAGTTTTAATGTCTAACATAAAAACATTGACCTTTTTAGCACAAAAGTTGTTATTGCAGCTCTGCCCTTCTATTCGGTAATATATGCATCCAACATTAAACTTATAGCTCTGAATGAGGACCCAGAAGCTGCGAAAAGCTTAAATAAATAACAAATTTTCATGCCTATAATACTAACAAGGTCATAAACGAATGCTTTCCCAAAGAGCGACATAGAATTCATGGCAACTGGCTGAGTGGGTTAGTTCTTGGAATATGGTAATGCAACGGTTAGGTTTGAAACGACATCACATTGTATTGGTTTTCTTTTTCTTTCTCCTAGTCTTTATTGACTTTATTTTAGTTACTGATTTATTGTTGCTATTAGTTCTGTTGTGAGCCAAAGACACAAAAATGACAGCCCAATAATTAGAGGTTATGCTTAGCTTTGTGACCCTTTATAATCTGTACCATATCTGGTGTAGTAAACCATGTTATGCAGTTAGCTTTCATTTTTATGAGTATGTCAATGACATGAAATCTAATTGTTTGTTTCATGCTTAAATCTCACGTTTAACTGACAAAGGAGTTGTGAGCATGTTAAGTTCTCTGTTAAACAGAAAAACAAATAGTGAAAGAGTGGATTTTATCAATGCAGTAAATGTTCAAAATGATGACCACTGACAATATATGAAAGGTTTCAAATCCTGAATACCTACATAATGGAGCATTCATTCACACCAAGCATTGACTCAGGCGCAAATAGCTAAAGCCGCTTTGCATTTGTGAAGTGTTTGAAACTTGGTTGAATGTGTCAAACACAATACCGACCATAATAAAATATCTACCACAAACTATAAATTTATGTATGTCTGCCAATGGAAAACATGGCAATTATTGTATTTTATAATCATGTATAATGTTATTAGTATCATAATGTTAAATTATAGGCCACAAAAGGTAAAATAAACAGTAATAAAATTTCTGAACTGAACACGAAGGATTTGAACCCAACTTCAGTGTCAGAGGGGTGAAGTAAGCTGTATAACACCATTATCCAATGCTACCTTGCGAGCCGAGGTTCCTATACGAATAAATAACCACAGACCTCCAACCCCACCTCATATCTTTACACACTTTTTACAGTTTCATACAGTGCTTTGGGCTCATTTTGGTAGTTTTAACACAAATAAAAAAATTACATTCGACATTACAATTACTGTATGAGCTAAAAACTGCCATAATTTGTGACAAGCGAAAACAATCTGCCTAGTTCTTAGCATTTTTTGACATGGCTGTACAATGAAAACACGTGTTTACTGAGGATTTAAATCAGTTGGTCACACCATATAGATCTGCCAGTTTGTGTTCCAATGTTATTGTCAACTCATGCATGTGATAAGTTGTTCATTCAGGGGCATGTTAAAGGTGTGTGTGAATGTACTTTGATGAATTAAAGGTTTGCAAACTCATCTAAAATTAAGACCTGAAGCTTTCCTGGCCACGAATACGCTCACTAAAATGAACATCATCTAAAATTGCTACTGCTGCTCTCTGTATCTGAATATGTTTGTGGAATCGACATGCATAGTGATCGCTTTCTGTCCCAAACAACACTTATGCACTGAGTTATCTACCCCTCCTCTATAATTGGTTCTGCAAATCATCTATTAGAAGGCATTCAAGAAGGGTGTGAGTCAGAATGTCGCTTAGCACATTGCATAAATTAAAAATAAAGAGGGGCAGATTACTTCCCTTATATATATCCACCAGCAAGAGTAAGAATTTTTTTTGGGTTTTAGGTAAGGGCATAAGGAATGACCAATAATACAATAAATAATATGTATAGCTGTTTTTTGTAATATGAAAACTAGTCTGCTGAATTACATATGGGGCCACACCATGGCTAAGCGGTTAGACTGCTTGGCTCTCACCAAGGCAACCTGGGTTCAATCCTAGGTGACTGCAAAGTAAGACTTGTGGACAACATGGCGCTGGAGACGGGTTTCCCCACCAGCATTCCACCGATTGCTCCATCATTTCATCTCGCTCTCATTCTGTCATCCACTGCTTTCACTCTCACACCAGGGATTGGGCTGATCACCCATCCTGGATTTTTCCTCTCGCTGATCTGGAGATTACGTTCCTTAACCCACAGCCTATGGGCATAAGGGTTAAGAGGATCAAGAATATCCTGACACCATGTAGTGGTATAAAAGGGCAGTTAAAGAAGAAGGTAATTCTGTATCATAACAGGGAGTGTGTGTGTAGTGTTTAACGCCCGCTTTTACTACATACTGCACCGCAGGCGATGACACTGATGATACATGAGATGAAGATGGAGCACCGGTGGAATGAGATGGCGGGGGAAACCGGATATCCCGGAGAAAACCTGCCCCAGCGCCATGTTGTCCACCACAAATCTCACTTTGCGGTCGCCTGGGATCGAACCTAGGCCGCCTTGGTGAGAGCCAAGCGGTCTAACCACTGAGCCACGGCGTGGCCACATGTATATAAAAGGGAGTGAAAATATGGAAAATATGTTGCTCTTGAGGCAATTTGGTTAAGCAGATTTTTTTTTAAGTTTCTTAATGCAAAGCATGCAGAGCAGAGCTTTTGTAGTATGACTCTTGATTCCTCCTATTGAGCTTTTCATCTCTTTGGACTCCTAGAAATTTTGTATCAGATACTTGTATCTGATTATTGTATCTGATTGTTAATTCCAATACCTATTTATACTTTGTTTTAAATTGAATAAAGTTTGTTTTCAAAGTACAAACTTGAAAGAAGCGTAGGGACAGTGAAGCATAAATTAGCACAAAGTGAATCGAGAAGATATTGACACATTGCTTCACTCACACTGTTTATTCACAGGACATGTTTCAAGAGCTATTGCTCTTATCATCATCTGATACTCGATTAGTGTAAGTTATAGTGGTTTCCTCGACGATACGGAGAAAGAGGAAACCACTACAACTTACACTAATCGAGTATCAGCTGATGATAAGAGCAATAGCTCTTGAAACATGTCCTGTGAATAAACAGTGTGAGTGAAGCAATGTGTCAATATCTTCTCGATTCACTTTGTGCTAAAGTTTGTTTTATTATAATTTAATGATAACTTCTTTCCCTCTGACCAAATGTTGAGCTGTTTAAATGTTTTATTGACAATGTCTCTTAAGTGCTGATGTGACTTTTCAGATATAAGAATTTGGTATTTGATATAAGAATTTGATCTCCAAAGAGCACAGCTATTGACTCCTTGCTAAGATTAAATGGCAAGTCATTCATAAATATTAAAAATAACAGGTGTAGAACCTTGTGGTACATCTTTAATAACACCTGGTTCCGAACTGCACTGTAATGCTATTTGACCATTAAAATTAATGTGTCCATTGTATGCTTGTATACAAAAGTCTAATCAGTAAATTATTTAAGCAAGTTGATATATTTTCAGTTGTTTTGATTATAGTCATTGGTAAATATTGTGCTTTAAGGTGTATTCAGTATGCAGTTTTGCATGCAACACAGAAAAGTATTATCTCTAAACTAATATAAATAAATAAAATCTGAAAATCTAAGTCTTGGTTCCTAATTTTATATACCGGGACATAATTTCCAAATTCTTATTTATTAAAAACCAAATAAATACAAAAACACTACAATTACGCTACAAAATTTTTCAGATACTAAAAGAAAAATTTAAAATCATTTAAAATTAAATAACCCAAAATGACTACCAGTTTACAAATACTGGTATCCAGTAAACATTTAACTGGTAACCAATATGTTCTTAATATAAAATCTTTCAAAAAAATTAAAAAAAAGAAACTTTTAAAAACTTGACCAAAAGCTTATAAAGATATAAAATTTCAAAAGAAAAAAATTACATTTCAACAGATTACAAAATTTAAAAATAATATAATCAATACAATTATTTAAACACCATTTCAAATTAACTAATCAAAACAAAAATTAAATAACATATCAAATTTATACAAATAAAACAAAATCTTCATAATACAATATTAACATCACTTAAAAATAAAAAAATTCATAAAATTTACAATTTCATCTACAATACTTTAACAAACCATAAAATTCAAATATCACTCATTCTACTCAGATTCAATTCACATTAACAATACAATTTAATATTTAAAAAATTTATCAAAAATTCAATAAACAAGATCTAAATAAAAGTATAAACTTGGAAGAAGTGTAGGGACAGTGAAGCACAAATTAGTACAAAAGTGAATTGAGAAGATATTGACACATTGCTTCACTCACACTGTTTATTCACAGGACATGTTTCAAGAGCTCTTGCTCCTATCATCAGCTCATACTCGACTAGTGCAAGTTGTAGTGGTTTCCTCTTTCTCCGTTTTGTCAATAGATGGCGTGATGTACTTGTCAAAGATGTCCGGTGGTGGAGTTTCAAAATTCATGACTATGACGATTTTTGTTGATGAAGATTTTTTCCCATACGGAAAGGTATATGGGGTGATTAACATATTTTATTAGAGATGTTTCCAAATTGATGTCATGTCTAGTATTCAAAAAATGAAAAGCCACTGCTGATTTTTCTGTTTCACCATTTTTAATGTTTCTTATATGTTCTTTAGTTCTGATGTTAATATTTCTTTTTGTTTTTCCTATATAAATTTTAGGGCAAGTTTCACATTTGATCTCATAGATTCCTGGTTTATCTTTGGTAGTGATTGAATTTTTGGGAGGGCCTTTTAACACATTTCTGATATTAAACCTATTTTGAGGTACAAGAGTTATGATTTGTTATAGGCTGATGGGTGGAAGGTGAATTTTTTAAAAAGTTTTTTCTCTTTTTCTCCTGTAGGTTCTAGGGTGGTGGTTTCTTTTATTTTCTTAGCTTTGTTGAGTCTGTTAACAGTTTTGTCTACTAAATTTGGGTTGAAACCGTTGGATATAGCTACTTTTTTTATGTGTAGGTATTCTTCTTGATAATCTTCTCTGTTTAGTGGAAAGTTGATCATCCGAAAGATGAAACTGTTGAAAATGGCATGTTGGTGTTGTTTTGGGTTGAAACTGTTGTGCTTGATGTAATTATCTGTGTGTGTCGGTTTCCTGTAAATACCAAACGTGAGTTTGTTGTTCATTTTTTTGATCTTGAGGTCCAAAAAGGGAAGCACACCATCCTCTTCTGTTTCCAATGTAAATTTTATAGCTGGATTTTGTATATTCAAAAGTTTAAGACTATCTTGTATGATTTTTTTAGGTACTATTGCAAAAATGTCGTCAACATAGCGATACCACACTTTGAAATAATTTGGAAAAGTTTTTGTGATATGTGTTCCAAAAGCACTCATAAATAAATCTGCCAAGAAGGGAGACAATGGGTTGCCCATAGCTAGGCCTGTTTTTTGTTTATAGATCTGTCCATTAAAGCTGAACAAATTTTGATTGATACAAATTTCTGTAAGTTGTGAAAGTTCTTCTATTTCTTCAGATGTTATTTGTATTGATTCCAGCCATTTTTTGAGAAGTGGAATAAGCTTATTGGTAGGTATACTTGGATATAAAGAAATGACGTCAAAGGAAACTAAAGCATCTGTGGAGTTGATCTTTGTGTCCTTCAGGAGATTTAACAATTCAAATGAGTTTTTGATACTTAAATTTTCAAATTTTTTGAAGGATCTTAAGATATGAACCAGCTATTTTGATAGTTGGTAAGTGGGTGCATCAATGTTCTTAATTATTGGTCTCCTGAAGGACACAAAGATCAACTCCACAGATGCTTTAGTTTCCTTTGACGTCATTTCTTTATATCCAAGTATACCTACCAATGAGCTTATTCCACTTCTGAAAAAATGGCTGGAATCAATACAAATAACATCTGAAGAAATAGAAATAGAAGTATCCTCCCAGTTTGAAGTCATACTTCCATCACTTTTTGATAGGATATTTAAGATTTCAGTTTTTTTTATCTTATCCATGATAATTTTATACAGAATTCCCCATATATTATTTTATAAATGAGTTTCCACAAATGTGATCCAGGATTTCTGTCTAGTGTCTAATAATAATTGTTTAAATTTAAATTTGGCATTCCTATCTGAATCGATTATGGATTTTTGATAAATTTTTCTTAATTTCCTCATTTTCCTTGATGTTTCCAGACCACCATTCCACACATAATCAGAAAACTTCTTTGCTCTTTAATAAGGGACTGATTAAATTATTTAATTCAAAAACACCATAAGATCTCGAGATTTAACTGTATTGGAACACCACAGTGAAGCGAAAAATTATTAAATTTTAGATGAGTCATATTTTTTACACATCTGCTTCACTTTCGTACCTATTTTGAGGACATGTTTCGCAAATCTTCGTTTGCATCTACATTATTTCACGTGTTCCTCTTGACTTAACGTCACTTCAATATATCGAGATTTAACTGTATTGGAACACCACAGTGAAGCGAAAAATTATTAAATTTTAGATGAGTCGTATTTTTTACACATCTGCTTCACTTTCGTACCTATTTTGAGGACATGTTTCGCAAATCTTCGTTTGCATCTACTTATTTCGCATGTTCCTCTTGACTTAACGTCACTTCAATATATCGAGATTTAACTGTATTGGAACACCACAGTGAAGCGAAAAATTATTAAATTTTAGATGAGTCGTATTTTTTACACATCTGCTTCACTTTCGTACCTATTTTGAGGACATGTTTCGCAAATCTTCGTTTGCATCTACAAACGAAGTAGATGCAAACGAAGATTTGCGAAACATGTCCTCAAAATAGGTACGAAAGTGAAGCAGATGTGTAAAAAATACGACTCATCTAAAATTTAATAACCATAAGATCTATTTGAAGAATTAAAGATCTCCTTCAAATGATTCCAATTAGCCTGAGAAAAATTTCTTTTTCCACTTTTATCATTGTAAATTATTTGTGAATTAGAAATTATTGCATAATGAAAATATATCATTCTATGATCGCTAGAAGTCATCCTGTCCAACTTTCCATCCATAAATGTTTTTTAAACATTTTCTATTACATAGTCAAATCAATATTGGCTGAAGCCCCTTGACGATTTTTGAAAGTTGATGGGTTATTGGCTTGGTTAATTATATATAAATTTAATTCTGAAATCAGATCTTCCATCTTCTCACCTCTTCCATCCCTGTATTCATTATACCACCAAGATGATTTAGCATTCGAATCCATGATATGAATTACCTCATGATATCGAAACTGATTTTGTATTCTCCTGACTATATATGGATCTATTTCTTCACTGTACTGAAAATAATAGTTTGCTAAAATAAATGTGCCATTTTCATGAGAGATTTCCAGATAGTTGGTGTGGGAATCAGAATCAGAATATTGTGCAATATTCACAACTTGGGAATTAACTATTACTATAACAGCCATGAGATTAATATCACCAACTATTTACCCTAGCCATTGCAGGAATATAAACTAATGTACCATTTATTGTATAAGGCTTTTGTATGCAGATAATATCAAAATTGAATTCTTTGATCAGATTCCTTATTTCTGCCATTACTAATATGCTCTACTGGGCATTTATTTGAGCAATCCGTAAATTTTTGCAATATTTATGTTCAAAATTCAAGTTGAAGAGGTATAATTAATTAAATTAGTCATATTTGCTATGTGCTGCATAAAGCCCTTTGTTTGCTTGATAATATTCTTTTATCATATTTGACATGTTTTGTCCAACCAGTTTGCTGGAGGATGTGCTCTGATGTAAGGCATTCACACTTTGTGTCTGTGATGATGTTTTAGAGGACTTGGTAAATTTTCTCTTACTAGGAATTCTGGATATAGAATTAGTTTTCGAATGAGATTCAAAGTTAGCGCCTTAAACCAGGGTTTTAAAAACATTAATACCAGGTTTAGCAGGTTGGGATTTGGAGGAATTTGTTTTAAGAGAATATTTTTTATTTTTAAAAGGAATACCTGTTCGTGGATTTGACATTTTAGGGATGGTAAGGGTAATAGGTTTAGGATTCTTGGGTTGGATGATTTTATGATTTGTGAAACCATCATATCTGATATGAACGTAGCAATGTGGCATGGTTGGCTACGATCTACTGTTGTTTTGCCATAACATTTAACAAAATGCCTGTAAATTTCTTTCAAGTCCAACTCTTCATTTCTTCTGTTGAAAACAGTTTGTAATAAATTTAGAAGTTCTTCCGAATCTGTTGTAATATTATGGACTCTTAATTCCATCCTGTCAATGGCATCAGGTAAAGGAAAAACAATCGTTTCTCCTTTTTCGTGGAGCTTCCTTATTACATGACATAAGGCTGCTGATAAAATTTTAGTTTCCTCCAATCTACTAAGCTGCATTGCATTTTCAATGTCGTTATTTCTAAACTACAGATACATTGAAAAAATTATTTGAGGTCAGCTTTTAACACTTGTCACTTACATTTTTGTATTATTGAGGGATTAGTTTTGGAAGCCATTGCCTCCATTTTCAACTTCAAAAGTCTGACTACACTTTTTCTTCCAATTAATTTTGATGCCACTGTTACTAAATTCCTCCAATCACACACATCCGCAGATATATATTTAAATTACAAATAACTTAGTTTATAAAATACAGCAGCATACTATTTGCATTAAATATAAGTGTTGGTATTGTAGCATTCACCAATTCAGTTCATTCAGAATTGTATTTCGCTTTTATTATTTTAGTTAATTGATGGAAATTAATCATTTCTCCACACTAGGGGAAATATTTGAGTCAAATGGAGAATTTAATGTCAGGACGGCACATTGGCCATGGTAGCTCAAGGGTTAGAGCAACTGTACGGAAACCAGCAGATCCATGGTTCAAATCCCGGCCATGGCATTGAATTTTTCATGTTGACTCTATTATGTTTCACTATTTACACAAAATATATACAGACAGCTAACATATGTAATGCTGCAATTTACAGTAGTTAACTACTGAATTTAGAAGCTTTATGCTTCACTTTACTTTTTGTTTTCTTTATTGTCTTGTCATTACTTTCTCTACCTCTTAAAACCTCATTCAATCCCTTACATATTATATTAATGATGATGAAATTAGTGGTACTTCTTTATAGAAGGCTTCATGCCTTTTATAGTTCTTCATTTGGGCTCATGCATATCTAAGGAATGTAATGAACTGTATTCATTAATGGCAGAACCTTAGCTCTCTTATAGTTTGTGTTGATAGTTCTCATATTTCCTTCAGCACCTGATATATAGTGTCCTGTATTCATCCCTTATGTGCAAATGTCTACAAGTGTGTTGTGCCCATAAGATAGCCAATAGCTCCTCTGTGTATACATTTAGTAAAGTTAAAAAGAATCTTACTCTGCCTACCATCTGAACACAAAATTAATTCATGGGCTTGCCTAATCTCTATTTCAGTATTTAAGATGAGCTCTATTTGTTAATCTCATACTTGATACTTGTGGGAAATATTTCACAGAAAGGCTCGGAATCTACAAAACTAATACCTGGTCCCTCTCCCTCCCAAGATCCTCTTATTGATCTTGTTTAGTTGAATTTTGTGATCCTTACTTCAGTAGTCTTAGATAAATCCAAAAGTGATTCTACCCCTACTTCACTTTTATGTGTTATCAACAAAGTTTATTAAAGCTAAGTTAGATGATTTGCTACTTGTAATCTATATTGGCAACTATTAATATTACAGTAAAATCCGCCTAAAATGGAGCCCTCATATGCCAGTAACCTGGAAAAATGGAAAATAAATTTCGGAACGAGCCTGTTTCCTATGTAAAATTGTACTCTTAAGCCAGAGGATTTCCTAATGCAGAAACGGAAATTTTTTGGGCAACTGTTTTCTTAAATAACCTGATTAAAACTGATATTTTATGTGTAATGGGTTCAACATATTTATTTTAAAAAGTGCAATAATTTTGAGGCTGAGTGTGCTTGCACTGAAGTTCCATAAACTATAAAGTCATAAGAGCGGCTGGACGGAAACCAGAAGATCCGTGGTTCATATCCCGGCTATGGCATTGAATTTTTCAGTCTGACTCTACGTTTCCACAATTTAGCCTACACACGGCCAGTGTGAAAGAACAATTAATTTCCATTCATTGACCTAATAGTGGTTAACTATAAAGCCCGGACCTTAAAGTACTTACATGTTGTAGGTCACCATTAAGGTAGTTGTCTCATGTGTTTATGAGAACTCCTAAGTGGTTTACCGGGAAAATACGAGTCAGTTGGAGAATTTAATGTCATATCGGCACGTTGGCCATAGTAGCTCAATGGTAGAGCGGCTGGACAGAAACTAGAAGATCCGTGGTTCAAATCCCGGCTATGGCATTGAATTTTTCAGTCTGACTCTACGTTTCTATAAAGTCATAAACTGTAATTCTTCGAGGAAAAGGGGAAACAAATCATTAGCTCTCTCATCTCTCTTCTAACACACATATTAAGACTGCAACTGTTTTCCATGTGTTCATTCTCAGTTTTATTGTTACAAGTGAGCAGTTACGAGTGGAAGAAAACTCTGAATTTTAGGTGATTTTTAAAAATGTAGTTTGTGGCACATATTCTGTAAAATGAGTTCTAAACATAACACATTATCACTGGAGGAAAAAAATAAGGTTATTGAAGAACACGAAAAAACAGACGTCCAGCTAAAGAATTAACTGTGTTCTTTAAGGTGGGGAAATCTCAGATTAATGAGATTTTGAAAAATAAAAATTAAAGAGAGTGGTCAAAGGGAATTGTAGAGTTTGACAGGCTACATCGTGCTCTGTTCGAGTGGTTTGTTAGTGCACACGCTAAAGGAATTTCCATTTTTGGACCATTGCTTCAGACTCAATCTTTAGAGACAGCAAGAAAATTAGGCAAAGACAATTTCAGAGCTTCCATTGGATGCCTCGAGAGCTCTAAACATTGCCATAACATTGTTTTAAGTGCTGTGTGTGGTGAAGCAAATGATGTTGATACACAGACAGTTGCAGATTAAAAAGGGAAAATTGAAAACAGACAGAAACTAGGCGATAAACTAAAATTATTGTATGTAAGTTAAAAATATAGTACATAATACATATCAACCTATTATTATTTACATTTCATTCTTTGGTAATTTGTTTGTATTCAAACACAACCCTCTAAAGATGGAAATCTGTGTAAACGAAAAATAAATGTTGGAAGAATCATGTTCCATTTTAGAGAGGTTCTACTGTATTATGTTTAGTAAGGAATTTCATTAATGTTTTGTACATAATTATTTCTATTATTATTTAGGAGACTTAAAGTATTGCAATGTAGTTGTTGAAATCATTGTAGTTTTAAAATATTTTTGTTAACATGTTGTGATTCTACAGGTCCTTATTTTTCACTGGTGGCTGGTTAGTGGGCAGGCGGTTAGTGCTGCATCAGAAGGCACTCTGCCGCCACAGTAGGCTGCCCAGCCACCAGTGAAGAATAAAGTACTGTATTATAAATTTGTAATTTGGCAGAGTGAAAAGCTAAATTACTAATTTTGTGACTTTAATTTTTGTACCCTTTTTTTGCCAACATAACAGCCTGTTCATTTCCAGCTAATCCCCCATGTGCTGGGATCCACTGAAGGGCTAATTGTTTGCTAAAATGCTGTAGCAACTTTATTGGATGCAGTATTTCATTTATTGTACTATTACTTGAATGTTGATTTGTTATTGCTTGTAAGGCAGACATTGAATCACAGAATATGGTTGCCTTGTTGAATTTATTGATACACTTAAAATGTTGTTTTAGGTTGTTATAAATTGCTGCCATTTGTCCATCAAAATTTGTATTTGGGCCTACTGGTAAATAAAAATTGAAAAGCTGGCAGTTTATTCCAGCACCAGCATTCTTAGTGTTCTCCATAAAGAAGCCATCTGTGTATAATCTTTTCACTGTTAGAATAAAGTATTACTCCGCATTCTGCAATGAGCCGCGCCTCTTAGTACGTCATTGCTTAAATGCAACATCTGTGCATGCGCACCTAAACAGCAGTGCCATCACCGGAATTTAACTGACATCTTTATTGTTACTCAACCAATGCAGTTTTGAACTTTTGAGTCACTGCTCTTGCTGTAATTACTTTATAATGTTAATTCTATATAACAACATCTTGAACGGTTTATTGAAAGCAGGTAAGGCAAGAAGCTTAATAAACCACGGAACTATATTGTGGAAGAACACAGAAATATTAAACACCATCAGGCAATGTGGTTCATTTCTGCCACGTACTTCTTTGACATTTGCTTTATTATTACAGCGAACAGATTATAAATATGTAACCATTCTTGTTCTGGATGACTTGTATGAATTGTTGCTAAAATCAATAATTTTAGTTCAGTCATTCAAGTATCATAATGTTTTTAGGTGATCTTTTCAATTAATTGATCCTTTAATTTCTATATGAGACAAGACATCTTGGAAGCAATATTTTTTTCAATTTTAGTGTTTGTATATATTTCTTCTGTATATTATTTCCTTTTGTGTATTATTTTCTTGTGTTTTGAGATTGTTTTCTGTTTTCATTGCATACATTCCAGTAAGTATTAAAAGAAAGTTTTGCAATTTTTCATGTAATATTAAGGATTGCTTTTCTTTTTCATAATAACTGTGTGTGTAATCTGGATTGCAATAATTTGTGCAGTTTTAGTTCCTCCTGTTTGTAGAGCCTGATTTTCCACCATCTCAATTTCATTTAGTCTTTATTTGGTAGATGTCACTACAGCTTCACCCCATATTGCAATATTGGTTTTATATACCTCTTATATGTTGTATTTAAGATAATTTTTGAACTGCCTCATTTAGTGTGACAAAGGTTTTAAAATATGCATGCTTCATATTTTAATAGATAACTTGAACTTCCATCTGTGGCTTCATATTTTTAATTTTTATTTTAGCTCTGTTATACTAAACAATTCATTTTCACATACAGGAGATAGGAATAAGTTTGTTGTAGGTGAAGACAGGTACTTTATTTTCAATACTTAATGGGAGGTTTTACTTTGTGAGTTTCTCGTGATGTCTACCAAGTGTTTGTTAAATATGTTTGTGATTTCTTTAGGATTTAGTTACAATATTGTCTTTATATTTCAGTTTAATATTTTGACTTGATAATATTTTTGCTTGAATTTTCTATATCCAAAAAATATTTTGCACTCTGGCATAAAGATAATTTTTAAAGCATATACAGCAAGAAAATAAGTTCAAACTTTTTCTAAAGACACATTTAATTAACCACTGTTCAGAACTTTCTAGTTAATGAGTATAAATAATCTGCCTTCACATATGTGCATATTCTATTACTTATCACTGCTTTAGATGTATGTTTGTGTATTTTAGTTATCAAATAATTGTATTTCTTTATTGCTCTATGATTGAACTTCTGAAGTTTCTCTGTTTTTTTTTGCAAGGATTGTGTTTTTTAATCATTATATTGTATTCTTTAAGTGTGTATTGACTTATTGTATTACCGGTTATTGTATTATTGACTTACTGTATTCTTAGTTATTGTATCCTTTTGTTGTTTCCATATCATGTGCAATAGTCAAAGGATGACTAAATATAAATACAAATAAGATCTGATTGGTTTTGACACCCTATACATAGCTGAAAAGATTTAAGTGATTTCTCAAACGAGAGTTCAAATTTTTATGTTGATTGCTTGAGTTTAATGCAGTACAAATACATGCCTTATTTTTCACTGGTGACTGGCTGGCCTACTGCGTGGCAGCATGCCTTCTGGTGTAGCATTACCCACCCGCTGTCCGTTGGACCACCAGTGAAAAATAAGCCACTGTACATTTTTTTTCCATTCACGTCCGCCGCAACGTTAAGTTATATCGGACGGTGAATGAATTGGTTAAAATGATGCTCAAGTGAGTCCAGGGTCCATTGAGCTTAGAGTTACCTTACATTCATCTTGAAGGATAAGGGAAAAACCCGGAAAAAACCTTAGCTAGGTATCACCCTGACCGAGATTCGAACTTGGGACCTCTTGAATGTGAGGCAGACATGCTACCATCTACGCTACCGAGGCGGGCACTGTACATATGTCCACAATCAGTTATTCTAGGCTTTAATGAAAAAAGTTGCATGGTTTCAATTCTGTTTGTATGAGTATTAGCATAGATTTTTCTCATGCATTATTATTTTTACAGAGATGCACTGCTAGAATTGGAAGAATGCTCACATCCTACTGTTATGAATGATATGTGTGCAGAATGTGGTGCAGATCTGAGGAAAGAAGAACAGCCCATGCCAAAAGCATCAGTTCCAATGGTCCACAGTATCCCAGATCTTAAAGTGAGCAAAGAGGTAAGCTAATTTTTTTGCTTTTGTTGAACTTTTTAAAACTTAATTACAATTGAATATATCTTTTGCGTGTTCGTGTACAGGAAGCCGAAATTCTTGGAAAGGCAGATGAACAGCGTTTATTGAAGGACAGAAAGTTGGTTTTGCTGGTGGATTTGGATCAGACATTAATCCATACAACTAATGATAATATCCCTGCTAATCTAAAGGTAATTAGTTATAGTCCATAAAAATATTTTTGGCAGAACTTTTAAAATTGGTGTACACTGAAGATGCATTAGTTTTATAAAGTCTCTGCATTAATTAATGTATTTATTTATTTCTATTTCATCCTTCTGACTTACATCAAGTATAGGACACATCAAATTTGTTACAAAATTAAAATACAAAGTAAAGTTATTACAAAATGGAAATAAAAATACAATTCCCTTCTTGGAAGTGTTGAAAACAGTGTTGTAATAAATTAAATATTAAAGGCAGTTGATTAATGACACTAAATAACACTTACTTTTAAATGTTCCCGAAACATGTTTCAGAGACTTTGCCTCCATCAACCGGACATCGACTGGTTCTCACTGGTGTAGCTGGTGATATTTTGTCATAGGTCTCCTCTGGTGGCAGTTCGAGGAATTTGCTGAACAAATCTTTCTGGGGGATGTCGAAATTGAAAACTTTGTTCCTATTTTTTGAAATGAAGAGTTGTTCCCATGTGGGAAAAAGCAAGTTCCTCGAACCACCACCAGAGGAGACCTATGACAAAATATCGCCAGCTACACCAGTGAGAACCAGTCAATGTCCGGATGATGGAGGCAAAATCTCTGAAACATGTTCCAGGAAAATTTAAAAGTAAGCGTTGTTTAATGTCATTAATCAACTCCCTTTAAATTTAACAAAATACAATTATTACAAAATTGAAATACAAATTACAATTATTACAAATTATACACCAAAGGTATATCATAAGCAATATTCAGGCTACTACGAATATATTAACTGATTTTACTATATCCTTTCATTCTCCTTTACCAAAGTATGACAGAAGTCATAATATTTTGCAACTGAATAAAATTGCTTTTCTAGCAGAAATGTATGTAGCTCTTAAATTTATTTGAGTTTGAAATATCTATAAGATGTTGAGGAAGACGGTTATACAGTTTTAATCCATTATATTTGGGGCATTTTACAAATATCTTAGTTTTATGACAACTGATGTGCAACTGTTTCTTCCTCTTGTCTCATAAGGATGAATATCTGCATTAGTTATGGATTTATTTAAAATGTAAATTAAAATATGTTTTATATATACATGCGAGTGGTAAAATATTGAAATTCTTAAATAGCGGCCTACAGCTTTCTCTTAGTGGAGCATTTGTGATGATTGTTACAACTGTCTTTTGCAGTTTAAATATCTTCTTATACTATTTGTGGAGTTCCCCCAACTGTTACGTCATACAACAGGTGACAATGCAAGTTTGCAAAATAACATCTTTTGAGCATTCCAAATGTCAGCCTAGCCTTTAGCTGATGAACAAAGCACATCTTACTGAGTTTCTGAGCTAATTTTTCAGTATGAATGTCCCAGCAAAGATGTCGATCTACCCATACCCCTAACAACTTTGTGTTTTCTATACATTTGACTGTAGTGTTCCCAATTTTGACTAAGGGATTTTGAGATTTTTTCCCTTTTTTATGCTGAAAGTTTAATACAACTGTTTTAGTTTCATTCATTATCAACTTATTGTCTTGAAACCAATTTGATATTAAGTTTACTGTTTCGTTTAAGTTGGCTTCCGAGGTATTCTTGTCTTTTTGTTTTATAAGCAGGTTTGTGTTGTCGGCAAATAAGGTAACATTAATATTAGGTATGTTTCTAAATAATAACGGAAGATCATTTATATACAAAACAAAAAGAAGAGGGCCCAGTACAGATCCCTGAGGGACTCCCTTAACCGAGATTGTTTCTTGGGATATGACTTTATTGAATTGCCGTTCCTTAAATTCTACTACTTGTTTTCGTTTCTCTAAGTAGGTTTTAAGCCAGTTGTATGCAAGTCCCCTTATTCCATTATTGTACAGTTTATTTAACAAGATTTTGTGGTCAACCATGTCGAATGCCTTTGACAGATCCAGGAATAATCCTACTCCCATATCATTAAGCTGCCTCATATGCACTTTCTATGAAGTTCATTATGGCAAGGTCAGTGGAATTTGTCTTCGGGAATCCATATTGGGATTTATTAATTACGTTGTGTTTCTCCAAGAACTTTATTACTATTCCATAGATGACAGTTTCTAGGACCTTCGAAAAGGCTGACAATATTGCTATTGGTCTATAATTGTTTATTTCACTTGGGTCCCCCTTTTTTTGAAGATTAGTATGATTTTTGTTTTAAATTGCTCAGAAAATTCACCTTCTTCTAATTACTTATTTATTAAATGGCATAATGGTTTAACAAAAGATACCACACATTTTTTTAAGAATATAATTTGTACTCCCATCCTAGGCCTCCAATTTTTTATTTTTAAGTTTTTTAATTATGTCTAGCAATTCCTGTTCAGAAACTGGTTCTAGAAAAATTGTCTTTGAGATTTTATCTTGATTGCAGGGATTAACAATGCCTGAGTTAGGGAGGTTACCTTTTCTGCAAATAATTTTGTTGAACATATTTGCTATTTCGTCAGGATTGTTTATGATAATATTCTTACAATTCAGCTGTATGTTTTTTGTTGTGTGTCCTTTTTTATTACTTTCCATTTTTATTGTTTTCCACATAGTTTGCTGCTTATTTAAGGAAGCACTGATCCTCCTAGTGTTGTCAAATTTTTTAGCTGCTTGTATGACACATTTGTACGCTTTTTATATACTCGGACGTAGTTTTTCAATTGTAATGAAGGATTATTTTTTTTAACTGTGCTACTAAGCAGTCTGAGTTTACGACTAGAGGTTTTTATGCCTTTAGTCACCGATGTATTCTTTTCGCTAGCTTTTGCTTGACTATAGGGAAGGCCATATTATAATAGTACCTAAAAATGTTTAAAAATTTTATGCAGATGACATTTACATTTGTTTCACAGTATACCTCTTCCCAGGTTTCCTTACCTATTAGATAACTAAAATAAATCAATATTCAGTTGGCTTAACTGTCATACATGTTTGTGGATTGCTCCTGTCTCTGTATTATTTTTAACATTTTTCCATTTTGTTGTAATTGAGCGAAATGGTCAGAGATCCCTGTTTCAAATATTGCACTTGTCAAGTGTGTTATATCAATGTTTATTGCTATTTGGTCAAGTATATTCTTTGAGTTATTTGTTACTCTAGTTGGTACATTAATAACTATTTTAGTCCATATAAGTTTAAAATATTAATTATTTTGAATCTATTAGAATTTTGCACAAGAAAATCTATGTTGAAATCACCTAACAGGATAATGTTTTTCTTGTACTTTTTTACTTTGTATAAGATAGTATCAAGTTTTTCTGTTAGTAAATCAACATTGCTGGTGGGGTTTCTGTATACACAAATTATAATTTTCCCACCTCTTTACATCTGGCTTCAAAATGCTCAACTATGCTAAGCTGTTTATACTTTGTAATTGGTTTGGATTTATAGGGTTTTTTACTAGAATTAATGAACCCCCACCCTTCATGATTTTCATGTTGTATCCATGTACTACTTTATAACTGGGTAATGTTAGTTCAGCCAGCTCTTCCAGTTTTAGCCAATGTTCGGTAATACCTAGGATATCTACATCTTTTACTCTCTGAACTACACTTAAAAATTTCGAAATGTATGAACCCGGCCATGTGGTCTAACTTAGAAAATAATATGCTGTCAATTCTTAATTTGAAAATGCGTAAGAAAACAACCATTTTAAAACAAAAATTCATGAATCTTCAAAAGAAGCAAGAACCGTATCCACATAAAAAGCAAGATTTATTAATCTCATGTCAAAAACCTAACAATGTAACGAATCTATCCACATGCAACTTCACGGAAAAAGAAATAGATTTTCTAAACAAAGGCCTAAAAACATGTGTAGATTACACAAAAAACATTGAAAACTATATCGCGGACATTGAAATAGCGATATATAATTTGCCCGATAACAAAAAATCTACGATCAGAACACAGTGCTTAGAAACTCTAGATCATATTCAAAATGCAAATTCAAAAAGATATTCATATAAAAAATTATTTAAAAATTTAAATGAAAAACCGGTAGTCTACACAAAAGTAGACAAGGGTAACAAAATAGTAATATTGGACGAAGAAGACTATCGCAAAAAAATGGACAACCTTTTAAACGGAAAAGAATTTGTTAAATTAGAAAACAATCCATTAAAGAAAGCATGCAAATCTGTGGAATTAGCAATTAAAAACAGTAAAATCATGACTAAAAGAGATAAATTGAACAATAAAGTAGACAGTCCAAAAACACCAAACATATATGGTTTACCCAAAATACATAAACCTGAAATTACCCTCAGACCAATAGTTAATAACATAGATGCACCCACTTACCAACTATCAAAATGGCTGGTTCAAATCTTCAGATCCTTCACAAAATTTGAAAATTTAAGTATAAAAAACTCGTTTGAATTGTTAAATCTCCTGAAGGACACAAAGATCAACTCTACAGATGCTTTAGTTTCCTTTGACGTCATTTCTTTATATCCAAGTATACCGACCAATGAGCTTATTCCACTTCTCAAAAAATGGCTGGAATCAATACAAATAACACCTGAAGAAATAGAAGAACTTTCACAACTTACAGAAATTTGTATCAATCAAAATTTTTTCAGCTTTAATGGACAGATCTATAAACAAAAAACGGGCCTAGCTATGGGTAACCCATTGTCTCCCTTCTTGGCAGATTTATTCATGAGTGCTTTTGAAACACATATCACAAAAGCTTTTCCAAATTATTTCAAAGTGTGGTATCGCTATGTTGACGACATTTTTGCAATAGTACCTAAAAAACTCATACAAGATGGTCTTAAACTTTTGAATATAAAAAATCCAGCTATAAAATTTACATTGGAAACAGAAGAGGATGGTGTGCTCCCCTTTTTGGACATCAAGATCAAAAAGATGAACAACAAACTCACTTTTGGTATCTACAGGAAACCGACACACACAGATAATTACATTAAGAACAACAGTTTCAACCCAAAACAACACCAACATGCCATTTTCAACAGTTTAATCTTTCGAATGATCAACTTTCCACTAAACAGAGAAGATTATCAAGAAGAATACCTACACATAAAAAAGTAGCTATATCCAACGGTTTCAACCCAAATTTAGTAGACAAAACTGTTAACAGACTCAACAAAGCTAAGAAAATAAAAGAAACCACCACCCTAGAACCTACAAGAGAAAAAGAGAAAAAACTTTTTAAAAAATTCACCTTCCACCCATCAGCCTATAACAAATTCCAAAAAATCTTCTCAAAACACAACATAACTCTTGCACCTCAAAATAGGTTTAATATCAGAAATTTGTTAAAAGGCCCTCCCAAAAATTCAATCACTACCAAAGAAAAACCAGGAATCTATGAGATCAAATGTGAAACTTGCCCTAAAATTTATATAGGAAAAACAAAAGGAAATATTAACATCAGAACTAAAGAACATATGAGAAACATTAAAAATGGTGAAACAGAAAAATCAGCAGTGACTTTTCATTTTTTGAATACTAGACATGACATCAATTTGGAAACATCTCTAATAAAATACGTTAATCACCCCATAGACCTTTCCGTATGGGAAAAAATCTTCATTAACAAAAATCGTCATAGAGTCATGAATTTTGAAACTCCACCACCGGACATCTTTGACAAGTACATCACACCATCTATTGACAATACGGAGAAAGAAGAAACCACTACAACTTGCACTAGTCGAGTATCAGCTGAGGATAGGAGCAAGAGCTCTTGAAACATGTCCTGTGAATAAACAGTGTGAGTGAAGCAATGTGTCAATATATTCTCGATTCAATTTTGTACTAATCCATATATGTTAGCTACTGTAGGGTTGTCTGGTTTTAAACTTTGTTTAATTTCTTTTGGTATGATTGTTTTATCCTTCGTTGTTTCATTTAACTGTTTTACACACATATTTAAAGGGTCAGACTTTATTTCCAATTACTGTATTACCAACATCTGAAAACGGAACAAACCTAAAAATAGAATCAACTGTTGGTATTTCGAAATTCATTATGTGTTGTTTATTTTTTTAAATAAATATCTGTTTAATTAACTTTAAAGAGAGTCGATTAAAGACACTAGACAACACTTTTAAATTTTTCCGGAACATGTTTCTGAGGCTTTGCCTGTATTATCGGCCGGCTCTCGACTGGTTCTCGTTGGTGTAGCTGACGATATTTTGTCTCAGGTCTCCTCTGGTGGCGGTTCAAGGAACTTGCTGAACAAATCTTTCTGGGGGATGTCGAAATTGAATACTTTGTTCCTATTTTTTGAAATGAAGATTTGTTCCCATGTGGATAGTTCTTGTTTTCCTGATGTATGTTTTAGTAGTTTTGGTTCTGGATTTATGTTGTGGTTTTTTTCCCAAAAATGTGTGGCAACTGCTGATTTTTCTAATTGTTTATATTTTATGTTTCTAAAGTGTTCCTTTGCTCTTGTTTCTAAATTTCTTTTGGTTTTTGCAATATAAATTTGACTACAGTCATTGCATTCGATTTGATTATACCAGATTTTTTGTTAGATGGAATGGCATCTTTGATGTTTGAGCAAATTAGATTTTTTAAGGAGAAATGGTTGACTGGTGCTAGTTGAATGTTTTGTTTTTTGAAGACTTTTTTGAATTTATCATAGGCCCATGGATGGTAAGTGAATTTTTTGAAAATCATATTAGTTTCTGTAGCTGAGAGGGTTGTGGTTGTGGTTTCCTTTAGTAGCTTCTTCTTTTTTGCTAAGAAACTTTAAACTTTATATAAAGTAATTTTTCATATTTTACAAAGTCAGGTTCTCTTTACATTAATAGATAGCTCTTTTTATTGCTCCGTTTATACCCCTGCCTTTAACTCCAGTGGCCATATCAGCGGCCGTTCTCCTTTGGAACATATTGAAAGTGTGTTAACTCGTATTTGTATCACGCACACATTTGCACTCTCATTCATACTTCCAGACTCTGGGGAAGATGAGGAATTATCTTGGTCAGAGAAAAATCCCCACTTCCACTCCCTAGCATTTCAGGCAGGTTCTCTACCGACTGTAATGCTATGTTGCCAGCCAAGATAGTTCTTATGCTCATTTCTTGAGTTCTGAATTGTTAAGCAGATTATATAATTATGATTTTGGATCATCTGTCCTTAATGTGCACTGAAGACAGTTTATTTGCTTCAAAATGAATAGAAGAATTATATTAGTGCAGTCAATGCCAGTGTGATAGCTCACTCAGTAGATGGTAGCAAGTCTGCCTCATGTTCAAGAGGTCCCGAGTTCGAATGTCGGTCAGGGTGAGTTATCTGGATAAGATTTTCCAGGGTTTTCCCTTATCCTGAAAGATGAATGTCAGGTAACTCTGCATAAGCTCTATGAACCTTGAGCTCATGAGCATCGTTTCACCCATTCCATTAATCGATATGACTTTTTGGAGGATGTAAATTAAATAATTTTTTTTTAAAAAAAGGCGGGGTGAAGTAGAGAAATAAGAGCTGTTGAAGATCACAAATTTAATAGGGAAAAGAACTACAGTTATTGATGAAATTTTGAAGTATACAGTATGGAATCAGGCAAAGAAATTCAAGGGGATTGAAATTTTTATTAACCAGGATCAGAACTATTACCAAAGAGAAGATATTGACTTCCTAGTATCAAAAACTGCAAATCCATTTATCTAAATTTTTGGAAAATTGTAACAACAAAAAACTGCCTACAATAAACCATTATCCAAAGCAAGTTAGCTTTAATGTCAAATTTTATAGCTTAAAATTCTCATAGATATTTTTTATATATAAATATTTCAGAAATAGATTTGAACAAAATTGGATATGGATACTAAAATTGATATAGGATCTAGTGATTTCTGAAACTGAGGAATGAATGATTTGAAAATATGGGTAACCTAAATTTCTTGAAAATGTAGAGTTGGACTACAATAATTCCTCTACTTACTGTATATGGTTAAGAAACTAAAATTTGGCTCATGTCAGGGAAATTGGTTATCATGTGTCTGGTAATTCTACTGATGAAAAACTATATCTTAAGGGGACTGGCAATACATTTTGCTTAATAAAATCCTCTCTCAACTCCTGGAAGTGATGAGTATCAAATTAAATTTTGAGAAACTAGAAATACATCTATTAATACATTAAGAAAATGTTAACAACAGTGAAGTAACAAATATTACAATAAAATATAATTGTCACAAACTTCTTTTTAAGAAAATTGATAAACGTTCCACAGAATTCAAGACACAAGTTTTGCGAAAACTTTTCAGCATCTTCAATCACTTCTTTTTCTTCTTGTCATTGTTACTGCCACTAGGTGTCATATTATGTTTGTATTTACTACCAAACTCTGAACATGAAACAAATATAAAGACAGAATTGATTTGCAGTATTTCAAAATTCATTAAGGGATTTTTTTTTTTTAAGATAAATATTTTCTATCAAACCATTAAATCTATTATACCATTTAATTGCTTTAATAATTTAATTTCTGGATTTATTTAATGGTTAAATGACCTAAAATGATCTGACACGGCCAATTTATCAGTCTCTTTATACCTAATATTTCGAAAACGTTCTTTCATTCTGGTTTCTAAATTACGTTTGGTACTTCCATTGTAAATCTTGTTGCCATATAAACAATTAAATTGATAAAAGCCAGATTTTTTATATCTTTTTTAGAAAAATGAGGCAATTTTTTTTATATTTATTTTGAGGAATTAAAATTATACCAAATTCTTCAAAAAATGTTGAAACTTTATTAGCCCAAGGATGGTAAGTAAATTTTTTTAAATTATAATCATCTTTTATTTTTTTTAATGGTGGAAACATCATTTACATTTTTTATATTTAAATTTTTTGCAAAACTAGTCTCTTGAATTCTGTGGAAAGCTCATCAATTTTAAAAAGGTAAGTGAAGTTTGTGACAATTGTATTTTATTATAATATGTTTTCACTCATGTTATAAGGATAAGATTGGTCATTTTTATGTGACTGCAGTTTTGATAGATTTACTCCATCATGAGACTTTCTTGCAATCTGTTGCTTCTTTGCACTTTTTTTTTATAGCTGAGAGGGATGGTAGCCAATAACATCCAACTATCAGTGGCTAGATTTATAATTTAATCCGCAGTTTGTAGAATGGCTTGATGTACTGAAACATTAATTTGAAATTACTGTAAAATATGCAGAAAGAGTTCTAAACTCTATATGGAGCACCAGACAGTACATTCACGTGGAAATAGGCCAAGAAACATTCAGCGTCAGAATGTTAATTCAAGGCACAAGTCTTTGACATCTTTTTACAAAATCCAGTACTAGATAACAAAAGCAACAATTATGTACATTGGAGAGAACAAAGTTGCAAAAAGTAAATTTGTAATTGCGTAAAGTAGTAAGTCCAAGGTTCTTTAATAAAATACAAATCAGTTTCTTTTCTTCTTTTTTAGCCTACAAAATGTTTCTATTAAATTCATACTCATTTACTCTCATTCATACTTCCAAATTCTAAGAAGAATGAGGAATATATCTGGTTAAATTTCCATCCTCAGCTGGTGGGCCCAAATGACCTAGCTGTTAATAAGCTCTTAAACCCACTCACTCATTCACTCACTTCTCCAGCGGGAAATTGAAACCATCCTATTAGCATGTTAGTCAACAGATCATAGAGTCAGTTGACTGGCATCTTTAAAACAATTACTTTGAAACATGAGCCATTTCAAAATACAGGCTCATTGAAAAAGGATGCAGAAATTTTACAAAATCATCTTCCGTTGTAATTGAGATAAATTAATAATTTGAATCTCAAACTAATTGGGAACTCAAATCATTTTAGATGTGACAGCTCATAACATTCAGCCGAAACACAGAATGAGTGCGGTCACATCACACTGTTTTAGTGGAGTACGATTGCAATGGTGACAGTTCAACAGAAAGCACAGTGCGTGTTGTGGTTAGCGGAATTTAAATCTGTTTATAACTGTTCAGTGCACTTTACAATGTGTTTATGCTTGTGATCCACCTCATGCTAATAGCTTTAGACAGTGGTATGAACAGTTTCAGCAAACTGGCATCATTGACATGCAGAAGTCTGCCAGATGCCCTAGAATGAGTGACGAAACAGTGGAGCATATACTGTAGAGTTGTGTTCAAAATCCAAAAACAAAAATTGTGAAGCGAAGTGTGCAACTTGGAATACCTAAAGTCAACAATTCAAAATATGTTACACAAGCGTTTATGTCTTCATACTTACAAAATTCAACTTAAACATCACATAAAACCTATGGATCAAGCAAAGTGTGCTCAGTTCGCAAATGACATGCTTAACAAAATTGACGATGATGAAATATGTTTAAAACATGCAATCTTCACAGATGAAGCTATATTCCGTGTCAATGGTTGTGTCAGCCAGCATAATTGTAGAATGTGGGGGTCTGAACCACCCTATGAAATTAACATGACAGAGGTTCTCCAAAAGTAAACGTGTGATGTACTGTACTACCGAAATCGACTGTCGGCTTGATGTTTGCAAAGCAACCAGTGGAGCACACATAAAAACATTCTAAGGTACAAAGAAGAAAAAAAGTTTTTGAGTTGATGAATTGAACAAAAATGTACTCGTTTTAATATCTGATATACTTCCTGAGCTATGATTTTTTTTTTAAATTGCTGCAATCTTTTTCGATCACCCTGTAATAAACTGCTTGAAATAATGATAAAAACATTAGAAGTGAAGCTAATTTCATATTAGAAGGCTTATTGAGTCATATTTTATTACAACTTAAAATTCACTCACGTCAATATTAAAAACAGGAATGTTTTTGGGACCGTTCCAGTCCTATCCTCAGCTGATTGGCGACTGACCACTATCCCCACAGTCGGCTGTCATGAGGGCATCTTGTAATTGGCTCCCTCTTATGGAGTATTTCCTACGTAAGTGCATTGGAACACTCACCAATAGCACATCAAAATTTAAAATGTGTGAAATATTCTTTTAGGTTCTGTTAATCTAGTTTTTAAATTCCTTTTTGTCAGCTGCTTGCTCCAATTTTGCACTCTTGCTTGAAGAAAAGAAATTAAATGAATTGCTTTGTAAAGCTAGTAAAATGACGATTGTCACTGTTATTAACTGTTTTAGTTTCGCTCAATCTGCAGTAACCAATTAACTTGATTGATGTAATTAAAGTAGCTACACTTGACGTTTGTTAGTAGAAAGAAGGTATTTAGGGAAAGATGACAGAAATAGAAATTCTTGAATGTCCAAAAATCTTAGTAATAATTAAGAAAAGCTCTTTGGTAATAGTCCTTTAAGATATTAGTTGTTTGACAAGTTTGAACCCAGATAAAATACATCAACATCAAATCTTGGTCAGACAGAAGTGGAATGTGTTTTAGAAAAATTATGTGAAGCAAATACAATTGAGCCTGACGCATATATTTCTGTGTTGTGATGCAAAGGAAACTAAATTCAAAGATTTACCACAGCATCTGGTGGTGATGTGATTAGACCTTTTATTTGCTAAGATATTGATGGAAAACAGTTATGAGCTATGCAAATAATAAAGCTGATTTATTTCCTATGAATGGAAATATTTCAATTTGAGTAGAAAAATATCCATGATGAGTCGATTACTGCACAAAGATAGTTGTACTATGGAGATTTCAGGTGTGCATGCTCATAAGGTTACTTGTAAAAGAAATGCTAAGAGAGGATTAGAAAAGTGCTGAAAACAAAGAATAACTGACAAAATAAGAAAATTGAAAGATAGGGGGAGATATACAGTCACAAGGATGTGAAGCCAGAATTGGAACAGAATTTGTCTAAGTTTTGGAAAGGCAGAGTCAGACTGAAAAATTGAATACAATGACCAGGATTTGAAGCACAGATCTATCGGTATCCATGTGATTGCTCCAACCACTGAGCTACCATTTCAACATGAAAACATGAATTAAATTCCCCAACTGACTTGCATTTTTCCTGCTAAACCATTAGGAGATCTCATATACAATGAGATAGTATACCTTATGGCGACTTACAACATGTAAGCAGTTTAAGTCCCAGTCTTTATAGTTTAGGCCACTATTACCTTTCCAAAACCTTGTCCCACACACGGCTAGTGTGAAAGAACAATTAATTTCCAGAACTCATTATAAATTTATTTTCTACAATAAGCTTGTGTACATATGACTTCATGTTGGAGGATGTAAATTATAATATAACTAAAACTGATTTCCCACTTTGTGCTGTCTGTGTTTACATATGCACAAATAAAATACTGCCAGCATAGGAATAACAAATGCCACCAATGACTGAAAAACAACATACGAAAGCATGTGAAACTTAGCTTAATTACTGCAACTTTCAAATAGAATGATTTTTGATGGTGCTATCATATTGCATTTCCCTTAACCACTTCACCCATGGCCATTTAAACCCTTCAGGGGCCGGAAACGGATACCCAGTAAACTGAACAAGACATTTAAATTGTTAAATGCTGTAAAAATGCATCATAAATACAATTCCATATCTTCCGTATTTATTAAGTTATTTAAACGAAACAAAAACTGGTTTAAAACTCATTAAAGGCAGTATAAATCTACAGTAACAATAAAGTAGAGACTACATTAATAAATCGTTCAAATTTCACTTCTTTGTTTCATTGTAGCAAAAGCCATTCTTTGTGCCGAATGCGCCTAATATTTGAATCATTTTGTTTTGTGTGTATATGAACAAATATATGTATGTATAGCTATGCAAGCGACTTCTCCGGTTCAAGTTTAGTTTATTTATGCTATACCAAGCGATAATCATATATGTTGCGTTACACTGGAAAGAAAACTCTCTGTCAGCATCTGTTATTACAGTGTTTCTCAACCAAGGTTTCTGGTAGACTTATGCAGCTGTTTTGGCTCAGTATTTTAGTTATTTATACTCTCTCTGTGTTCAGAGTGATTTCTTATAGCTATCAAGAGCTAAGTGAATGGCACTTTTGAAATTGTTAAATTTCAATGTTAACCATGGCTTATCCCCATAATGTAGCAAATAAATTAGCTTGGGTATGATGTGTACAGGCTTCTGATATTACTATATAAAATCTGGAAGATTTGTTGTGTGATTATGAAGGAGATGTTTAGGATATAAGTAGCAGTGATGTGTACTGGTCTACAGATGGCATGCTAGCTACTCCATTGTTTGGGGGAAGTGCCTGGTCAAATAGGGTGATGTGGATCAGCTATTACTAGCTATCCCTCTTCACGAAAAACAGTTAAATGGTAAAAAAAGTATTTTTATAGCACTGGATGTAACCATGCACAATTGTTTAGTAATTTTCAGAGCTGTAAATTCATGCAAGACATTCATCTACCTGTACTTGCGTGTATAAATAGCTCGTAACCTAATTGAGTATTATAATACTCAGAGGCCTCTTTATACTGGGGAGTAAGAAATTCAGCACGACATCACCCCTCATACTTGAGAGAAAACACTTTCCTAAAAGCATACCAGCCACAACCAAAAAAGTCGCAACCATTTCAAAAATTTCTAGTGTGTTGCTAAAAAGAAGTTCACAAGGAAACCAACATTATTTGGTGTGAATCTGCAGATGTGCCCTTGGGTGTTTATCCAGGTTTGGAGGTGTACAATTCAAAAAGAAACCTTTAAGGGTATGTTCACATCCCTTATAGAACTAATTTAAGTTTATTGTAAAATAGGAAGATTAAAATAATAGGCGTTAAATGAGCATTAATGCATGTATGCGCAGGACGCCTATAAATGTCCATATCGGTTTGGGGCATTTTAACTTTGACGTCATATGACGTCCATATCGGTGAAAGGGTTAAGTGGGGTATGATGAGTGCCAGGTGAATCCATCACTAATAAATACTGTTTGTACTAAAATAAAAATTCAAATTTTGAAAAAAGCGATCCAGAGGAAGGAAGGGAATAATGTTTCTAACACTAAAGTTTCTAATAATCCCATATTCTTAGCTCAAATAGTTTTCATAATACAAATAAATAAAATATTATTATAATGCCACATCATGACATAATCACTGTAATGAATACGATTATTGGTTAGTATGTGTGTTCATATATTTGTACTCAGAACTGAAATGTAAACTACTGACATGTGCTAAAAGAATTACTTTAAACAAGCCAATGTGTTTGTTGAATTTGAGAGAGAGCAAAGAGTGACTTCCTATATAGGCTAAGGTTTTTGATGGATTGACTCTCTCAAAAACCTTAGCCTATATATGGCTAGTGTGAAGAAATGATTAATTTCCATCAATTAACTAAGATAAGAGTTAAATGATGAAGCCTGAGACTCAAGTACTTATGATAGTAAGTCACCACAATCAGTGTATCTAGAATGCAAGAGCCCCTAGTGGTTTACCGGAAAAATATACAAGTCAACTGGATAATTTAATGTCATGACGGCAAGTTGGCCATGGTAGCTCAATGGGTTAGAGCGACTGGACGGAAACCAGGAGGTACGTGGTTCAAATCCCAGCCTTGGCATTGAATGTTTCATGTTGACTCTATCAAAAACTATAGCTAGTGTGAAGAAATGATTAATGTCCATCATTTAACTAAAATGTAATTTTATGTTTAAATATAATAATGTATTTTAATGTAATAAGAAACAATAATTTTTATTAAACAACACATTTATATTAATAAATTTATAGTATTTATTTTATTTTGTATTATTATTATTATTATTATTATTATTATTATTATTATTATTATTATTGTTCTGAGAAATCTATAATTATTACAATTACCATTCAAAATAGGCCTTCCAAGTTCCATCAAAACTACTGTATGCCCACAACAAGAAGACTGAAGTGTAGAGGAGCTTGAACTGATTATCCGCTCCAGTAACGAATCTGTTTACTAGGAAATGAGTGTATGAGAGTGCATGAGTCACCCATGCTGCCAGATCTAATATTTGTTGCCGTAAACGCAGCGATAGGTATTATGTATGGGTGAGTTATGTGACAGCACTTCTGTATTTTAAACAAACCTTCCATCCTTGTCATACTGGGAAGGTGAGAAAAACACCGTTGGCATAGCAAAAGTGATTATGCTACACATTCCTCTATCTCACCTTATTTTTGTGGGTCTACAGTAGTAGTGTTGAGTATTATGACAGAGCTATGTCCTTAAAACATAGCACTTAGAAAGGAAAATCTAAGTTTCTCTTTTTGTTGGTTTTCATTTTTGTTGGTTGCTATTCTGATTAATCTAAATCCTTATTTTAAGAAAAAAGATATTACACTCTTGTCTATGGTATAATTAAATAAGCACCTCCAACCATGAAATCTAAACTAACCTAACTGTTAAGTTTTATCCAAATTTTTGCAGCCTAATTTACCATGAAAATGAGAGCAGGATAAATAATTTTATGAAACTAATAAAAATTGTATGTTTTCATGTGGGGGTTGTGGTTAGTGAAATGGATTAAGTTGTACAATATATTCTTTGGAAAACTTTTTAGTTTATTTGAATTTCTCAGTATATTACATGAATGTAATTTGTTTTTATTTCAAATTTTCTTCAGTTCAGTTATTTGAACCTTATACAACAGCAATGAAAAATATGCACAATTCATGCAATATGCTGATAAATACTTGATACAAATTAAAGGAAGTAGAGCCCATGTGAAATACAAAAGCTTCTTTTCTTTGTTTTCTCTAACTTAAAAATTTGTAGTTAATTACCATGGAAACAACTGTTCTATTAAATGTAACTTTCTGTTTGATGAACTGTGGAAAAGAATTGGTTTAGATTTTAATAAAACAGAAATGTAAATTTGTGAGGCAGTCCAATTTATAACAAAATTGAAGATGTAAATGGCAATATTGACTAAGTGGTTTATGTGTACATTGGTTAAGAGAATGAGATGGTTGTACTACAAACTATTATTGTTCAATATTCGCTTCCTTTTAAGCATAAGTGTTCTGCTGTTTATATCAGTTGTAACCACATTTCTCCTTTTTGTTTGGGACTGGAAATTTGAGAGAGTATCAGAGTCAAGTTCTGGACAGCACAGTGTTCAATCAGAGAAAGTTACTTCCAGCAGAAGCTGACTTTTGAAAAGGTTGTAGTAACAGTTTAATCCATTTCAATAGAGGATGTAACAGAATATTGCAGAAATGGTATTTATGAAAGATTTTGCTAGAAATGTTTAGAATAGTTTCTTTTTTCATAATGAAAATTGCCTTATTGTAGTTGCTACTTAAAATTTTGGGAAGCTATTTTACTTGTGTCACATTTTATCCTTGCCTTACTCCAGTCACAGTTTGCATTTATCACTGAAGATAGCATACATATTCTTTTGTTGTATAAATATTAATAATGATTCAGTATTCATACCTTAGGTTTCTTATTCATGGGAGGTTTGAATTAGTTTCAATATAATTATATTAATTAATTTTAATATAAGCTTATACAGCACATACACGCATTAATGTTTAGGATTGACAGGGATATAATCAATTTTAGTGGAATTGCTGTTTATACTTCATTGTTACCAATAAACACTGGTAAAAAGACATCTACTACAAGTAACAGAGATTTGTAACACCACATTTCAATTCCCCCACTTTTAAAAAATGAAGCAAGTTTGTTTTACCCTGCAAAATATTGTAATATATTGCAAAGTAGCTTTCTTATTGTACATTGGATATGTATCATTTGCATGTTTGAAGGTTATCTTTCAATTTTTAGATTTACACATTGTCCTATAAGTTAATACTATCTCCTCCATTTTGTTTTTACTTTTTATTTATTCTACCTATAATATTTTGTATACCACACAGTAATGTATATTCTTGAGTTGGATCATACCAAAGTTGCCTTTTGTAAACAAAATTTGTTTATATGCATGCAAGAAGAAGTTTAACCCAACAAACTAAACAGTCGTGTAGGTGACACTTTCTCCTTGTTGCTGTTTATGCAATTCACAATAAAGCTGCCAACATATTACTAACAAAAAATAAAAAAACTATATTTGTGCAATTTGTGACTGATTTAGGGTCCTAATCCAGAAAGAGTTTTTAAGATTACCACAAAGAAATGAGGTTACCACAAAACATAACTGAGAAACTGAGGGCCATACCTGGCAAAACATAACCCAGGGATGTTTTTATAAGCAGAGTAGAGAATCTCTAAAGCTAAACACAATTGATCTAGGGTGGGAGAGGTTGATTCCAAATAATGAGTGACATAAGAAATCATGTTGTAAAGGTGAATGAATATAAGAACTAATGGAAATTTACTTATTAGAAAAAGTTGGTTTAAAACCTTACCAATATAACAGGTTTTAACCCCTCCATCAGCAAGGTGTTATGGTTTATTGACATAATGTAATCATTTTTGTATTAAAGAAAATGTCATAAAAAGGTTGAGAGATGTAGTGTAAGATAACTGTTATACACAACTCCTAAGATATTTTTTTTTTTATTTGTTCCTTTAACTCCATTGGTCATATTGGCGGCCATTCTCCTTTGGAATATATCGAAGGTGTTAACTTGTATTCGTTGGGTTTTAATCATTAGATCATGCTCACATTCGCACTCTCATTCATACTTCCAGACTCTGGGGAAAATGAGGAATTATCTTGGTCGGAGAAAAATCCCCACTCCCACCGATGGGAATCAAACCCGGGACCCCTAGCATGGTCCTAAGATATTCTATTTGTTATTCACATTCTAGTTCTTATTTATGTGTGTTTGGAGGAATTTAGTAACAGTGACGTCAAAATTAATATAAAAATTATTTGTGGTTGGTTTATTGACACTCGTCACTTACTTTTTCATATATTTATGAGAGACTAGTTTCAAAGGCCCTGGCCTCCATTTTCAATCTCTTCCCAACTGGCATCTGTTGTTATCTGCTCTCTCTGGTGGTGGAACTATGAACTTTTTTGTCAAATTATCTACTGGCGGGATTTCAAAGTTCATTACGCGATCCTTATTTTTCCAGATGAATATGTTCTCCCATGTTGTCAATCTATTTTGGTTTATCACTCCTTTTAATAATTTTGGATTTGGATCAATGTCATGGTTTTCATTCCAAAAATGAAATGCTACTGCTGACTTGTCTTCTTGTTTCAATCTGATGTTTCTAAAGTGTTCTTTGACTCTGGTTTTTAAATTTCTTTTTGTTTGACCTATGTAGCATTTTTCACAATTCTTACAATTTATTTGGTATATTCCAGATTTGTTACCTGAAGGAATTTCATCTTTTGTTTTTGAATTTAGTAATTTTAAAATTGAGTATCTATTAGTAGGTGCCAAGATGATATTTTGTTCCTTGAATATCTTTTTAAATTTATTAAATGTTTTTGGAGAATATGTGAATGAACTGAAAATGCTGTTGCTTTCTTTTTCTTTAATAAATGTGGTTGCTTCCTTAATGGTTTTCTTTAGTTTAGATTTTCTAATTTTCTTCAACACCAAACTTTTGTTGTATCCGTTTTCTTCTGCTATGTGTATTATTGCTTTTTGTTCCTTGAAATATTCTTCTTTTTCCATGGGTATGTTGACTAGTCTGTGTGTAAGGCTGTTTATTATTGCATGTTTATGTGTAATTGGGTTGTGGCTATTATTTTTTATATAATTTTCTGAATGTGTTGGCTTCCTGTAAATTCCAAATTTTATTTTAGTATCATTCCTGATGATATTTAGATCCAAGAAAGGTAGTTGTCCATTGATTTCCTTTTCTATTGTGAATTTGATAGTCCTTTCTTGCAGATTGAGTAATTTTAATGCATCATCTAAATGTTTACTTGGTACAATTGCAAAGATGTCGTCAACATATCTATACCAAACTTTGAAGATCAATGGGAAGGACTTTTTAATTTGTGTTTCAAATGCACTCATAAATAAGATAAGATAAGATAAGATCGCGTAATGAACTTTGAAATCCTGCCAGTAGATAATTTGACAAAAAAGTTCATAGTTCCACCACCAGAGAGAGCAGATAACAGCAGATGCCAGTTGGGAAGAGATTGAAAATGGAGGCCAGGGCCTTTGAAACTAGTCTCTCATAAATATATGAAAAAGTAAGTGACGAGTGTCAATAAACCAACCACAAATAATTTTTATACTAGTTCTTATTATTAATTTTGAAGTCATAATTGTTTAACTGAAAGCCTATGGCAAAAGCTTACTTTCTATCAGCAAATTAACAATGTTCAGTGGTAATAATGATGTTAAAGATCCATATATAGTAAGTACTTACACAGCTTTTCTTTAAAAATTGTTGCAATCATTTGTACTTCCAAGTTATGAAAGAATTTCAGCACATAGATAATAAATGCTACTATTACATGCAGCTTTTAAAATGAGGAATATTAATATTTGGGTGTTTATATTTAATTAAATTTCAACTTTAATACTAATAAAATTTTAGTAACTGGTAAGGAATAATGCTTTGTCTGACTTACCCACTTTCTCTTTAAAATAGTTCATTTTTGGTAGTATCTCTTTATAAACTAGCTTAATTCAACAAATCCAATTGCTATCCAGTTATTGCTGCTAATATTGAATAACATTGTTTAAAATTACAATCTAGGTCACACAAATCATTCATAAATGCACTATAAAAATGACAGAATTATGTATAGTCAGTAGTTTCTGGCGTGTTTAGCATAGTATTTATGTAATGAGAGATACTAAGGCAAATCATTTGTTGTGAATGAAATGGAGTGCATGCAATATCTTTGAATGTATAGACTAAATTTATGGACTAAAACTACAAGCCCCTAACTACCAAACAATACTGTGGAAACCTGCACATCGATAGCACTTTCCATTTTGGAAACATTGGCAGTGTAAGTTTTAGGTAATTCATCCTGTATAACCTTCATGAGGATAACACTTGTCATCCCAGCCAATGACTACATAGCAGTCTGACATTTGTTTGGCTGGTTCACAGGAAAGTTGGTCTCACGTTTTGAATTTTCTGTGTGACCCTTCATCTTGTTGAGTATTCTCCCATCTTGAGATTTTTGCACAGTCCGTCATCTGAAGCCCAAGCTCTATTCCATTGAAATCCTGAATCTGTATTGGAATTCTATGGATGGAGTTCAATCTGGATGGCTTCTTTAATAAGTCCAAATGTTGCAGAACCGAGGTGTCATTAAAATTAGTTTTGTGAAAATACTTTATTCATTGTTGAGCTCAGCTGACTTCTGTGGTTGAAGTCTGATGTGACAATGTTGTTTATACCTTTCCTCAACTGTTTGTCCTGTTTGACCAACATACATTCTTCCGCATTCACAAGGAATCTTATAAACCCCTGAAATCTTAAGGTTCAACAGATCTTTACCTGCCTAATGTATTGCTGGATATTATTAGGTGTGATAGGTTTTGATATCAGACTTGGAAAGAAAGTGGGCGATCTTGTTGAAAATAGAGCCATAAAAAGGTATAAACACTTAAATAGTCATTTCTATTCTTGGGATGATGGAGGCGTGACAAATTAGTCTTATTGTCCAACATCCTTCTGTAGTGGATTGATAGAGTCGACATGAAAAATTCAGTGCCACGGCCGGGATTTGAACCATGGATCTACAGGTTTCCGTCCAGTCGCTCTTACCCATTGAGCTACCTAGTGTGAAGAAATGATTAATTTCCATCAATTAACCCTTCTGTAGGCCTTGATATCAGGATTGCTATAGTCATTCTGCAGCAATGTAGCACAAAGGAATTGAATTTCCTAATGAATACTGTCCTTGTCTGCTATGTAAAAAGCCCTATGAAATAATGTGGATATGACTTCTCTTCTGGATAGGATGGTGATGACTGGACACATGCAAATAGCAGTTGGTGGGTGTTGGCTTCCTGTATACTTTATGGCCCAAGCTGCCATCTGTTTTTCTGTATACCAACACATCCATCTGAATCTGATGTTAGAATGAAGACTACTAACATTGACCGCCTTATCAACCGTGAAGCTATGATTAATAAAACTCACTATGAAAATTTTAAGTCTTAAAGTATCTTGTAAATACCCAATTTACCCTTCAGTTTGATTATTCTCACTATGCTTGGAAAACAGTTTTTACTCTTGATAATGATTAACTTCATTCACGAAGCTTGTAATGGAAACCAGTTAGGTAGCTACAAAATACGAATGAACATAAGGAGGGGCTAGGCTTGGCTGGTCTATTGCTAGTATCCAGTGCAGTGCATGCAACATTGTACATTTAAGCATGCATACTTGCTCGCTTTGCCAAACCATATGGCTAATTTCTTTGCATGCTCTAAAGGTACTAATTAGAGAATCATTTTGTTTTTCCCATGTTACAGAGCTATTTTTTTCTGAGGATGACTCTCCAAACCCCATGTTTGTAGCACATCTGGTTTCAAAGATATGGAAAGATAAGATGCCTGACTAGAAAGAAAAGAATCATTACCCGTCAGTGAAGAAAAGCACAAATGTGCAATGCTGCAGTTACATTTTGTACCTTGCCTTCATTAAAGCACACATGTGCTTTTCAAAGTTAGTAAATATACTGCTTAGCAAGCCTAGTACTGGTGCGCGTAACAGTAACTGCGAAACAACTCGTAAGAGTTTTTTAAGCAGGCTAGAAATATTCTTGTTAAGTGTATTCCTTTTACAAACAGTTGTCAAAGACATTTTCAAAAGTACAAATTTTGCTTAGTCAAGAGTTAATTGCACAAGCTTGTGTGAGTGCTCATACTGTGACAAATATTGTTAAAGAAGGCAAACAGTTCACCAAATTAGGAGAAGTTTCCATTTTCGATTTCCAGGAAAACATCGAGCAACTAAAATATGTGCTACCAACTTAGACGATTTTCAAAAGTGTTCTTTACATATAACAATTTATGATTTATATTACTTGTGAATATCCTACTGCCAAAAGGCTGACCTATTTAGTGAAGGAGAAAATAGAATATACAGATTCTGTATCTTCTATGCATAATATTCTGAAATCTTTCGGGTTCAAATATAGGAGAACCAATTATGGTCGCAAATTTCTGCCTGAAAGAAGTGATATTGTTGCTGCAAAACTAACTTTCTGTGCACAGTGCACAATATTAGAAGTACAGGTGATTCATGGTGTAAAAACGCTTCATAACTACACATTCATATTTTCCGTATTTATTAGTATTTTAATGGAAAAAAAATTGTTTAAGTCCGTAACAGGCAGTGTATAAATATGGCATTAAAGCAGAAATTATACTGTCGCGAATGCATTGTTGCGACGAGGCGGCGCGGTGAGGCATTCAAAGAGACGGACAGTGCACTGCGGAGATAAAAGCTCGCCGAAACGGTGGGAGGAGCAGACGGATTTCTAGAGAGTTTGTCTTTCTTCTAGCGCCGTCTTGATTGAGAACATTCCGGATAGTGAGTAAACTATAAAAAGGGAGCCGGTGCCTGCCACAGTCAGTCAGTCGGTAGTTGGACGCGTGCGCGTGAACAGCTGTGTGAGCTGTGGACGATGACCTTGCAAGTTGTATTGTGTATGTGACGTTAATTCTGGACTGTCAGATTGATTTCTACGGAAATAAAGAGCAATTTTTGGTGTTTGTAGCCTGGACTTTTAATTCTACGAACCCACAAAGTCACAATTGGTGTCACGAGTGAGACGTACCACCATGGAGGCTGCATTGGAAAAGATTCTACAGAAAATGAAGAAATGAAGATGGTGAACGACAACCTCACCGCCGAGATGAAAGAAATGAAGGCGGCTAACAATAACATCACCGAGAAAATGGAAGAGAGGTTGGAGACGGCAAATAACAACTTGGACGCGACGATGACCACGAAGATGGCCGAATTGACCACGGAAATGAAGGCTGCGAACGAAGCCCTCCCCGCCATTTTTGAGGAGCAGTTGGTCGGCATAAAAGAGGACCTCACGGAGTTGGGCGAGCGCGTCGAAGACCTGGCGAACCGCTTTAATGGCCTAGAGGGAAAGGCCGACGATAACACCAAATCCCTCGAAGACCTGGCGAGCCGCGTTAACAACCTAGAGGTGAAGGTCGACACCAACACTAAGTCTCGGAACGCCATGGTGGAGGATATCGTCGGCAGAAGAATGAAAGATTTGAAGGCCGCGACACATCTGCGCGCGTCAAACCGCCAAAGTACGACGGGGAGGCCGCACAGCTATAGCCAGCCTCCAGGTACGGGCCGCAGAAGTCCTGAATGCGGTGCAGACAGCGGCGGCGCCCAAGGACATCTGGGAGGCCCTGGAGAACCGCTTCGGGAACCACCGCTTGGCCGCGGACTACCGCAGCCAACTGAAGTCAAGGACACAGCAGCCAGGGGAGACGCTGCAGGAGTTCGCCCTGGCAATTGAACAGCTAGCCAGCAAAGCTTGGGTCGACCTCCCACCTGAATTCGTATCCCGGGAAGCCGCCTACACCTTCGTTGACGGGGTACGCGACGTTGAGATAGGTCAGCGCCTAGTGCTCGGCAAGTACTAAACCACCCACGAGGCGCTAAGGCAGCATTGAGGATGGAGGCTACCCCGACGTCGAGAACAAGGAGTATCCACACGGGAGAACGAAGACCAGCCGAGAGACGCTGGCGAAGACCAAGTGACGTGTGTTGGGTGTGTGGCCAACCGGGATACCTGGAGAGAGACTGCCCACACCAGGTAGAGCAGCCGGAGAAACGAGAAAGGGCCGGCGTGGCGAGAAGCCTTGTGACGAGGCGGCGCGGCGAGGCATTCAAAGAGACGGACAGTGTAGTGCGGAGATAAAAGCTCTCCGAAACGGTGGGGGGAAGGAGACGGATTTCTAGAAAGTTTGTCTTTCTTGTAGCGCCCTCTTGATTGTTGGAGAACATTCTGGAGAGTGAGTAATCTATAAAAAGGGAGCCGCCTGCCACAGTCAATCAGTCGGTAATTGGACGCGTGCACGTAAACAACTGTGAGTTGTGGTCGACGACCTTGCAAGTTGTATTCTGTATGTGACGTAATTCTGGCCTGTCAGATTGATTTCTTCGGAAATAAAGAGCAATTTTTGGTGTTTGTAACCTGGACTTTTAATTCTATGAACTCACAAAGTCACAATATTCACAAATCGTTGAAATGTCACTATTTTGTTTCACTGTAGCAAACCCCTTCTTTCGTCGAATGCATCTAATTTGAGTCATTTTGTATTGTGTGCATATGACTGATAGCTATGCAAGCGAGCTGTTCTCCAGTTCAAGGTTTTATGGTTGTTTTTTTTTTCCTAAATGTAAAACAAATTAATTAGGATATTAGATATGAGAAGATTAAATGGTGGTCATTTCCATTTTAAATGTACAATGAGACTACACACTGCAGATATCAATACATATATTTGGAGCATCTGATGAGTATATAACTTGAAAGTGACATTTGAAACTGAGGATATGTTTGTCGCACCCTAACTACAGCCTGATTTATATGTATATCAAGAGGGAAAAGGAAAGATTACTTATAACTCAGAATTATGTACACATGAAGTTTTACATGCTAAATACACAGATAATACATAATTCTTTTAAAAGTAATACAGTGGGCCTGCATGTATAAAACTTTACAAAGTGTAAAGATTGTACAAAGCAAAGATTATTTAGAAATTGGTTCCCCTTTAAACTACTCAGTTAATTTGGCTTGTTTCACTTTTCTTGATTTACTATTATTTTATTTTCGTCCTTAAAGAACAATGTACATTGTTATTGGAACGTCAGCATATGCAATATTTACAATGGTGTATATACATATGTACAGTGAGAATGGTTCATATAAATACAGAGCTTTTCTCAAATTATGAAGCTACTTAGTTTAAAAATACAGATATGAATAAGACACATTTGTATTACTGAGAAAATGTGGAAACATTAGTACAGTTAATTTTTACAATTTATTGCAGTTTTCTATAAATTCATCTGTGTAAAAAATGCTGTAGTACTGCATACAATTCATTTTGCAAAACACATTAATAAACTTAGTTTTTTCACTACAACTACAACTTTTACTTCCACTGATATAGTGTCTACAGCCCGCATTCATGAGGTCCCGAGTTCAAACCTCTGTCAGGTCATCTGCTTTGTTTTCTTCTCTCTCTCTCTCTCTCTCTCTCTCTCTCTCTCTCTCTCTCTCTCTCTCTCTCTCTCTCTCTCTCTCTCTCTCTCTCTCTCTCTCTCTCTCTCTCCTGGGGTTTTTCATCATTGATGACTACCTAGTATGTATAAGTAATTCCAACGTCGGAAGTAATTTTGATTTGGGTTGCGTGTGTATTAAGTGTTGCTTCACGTATGAATTATACTTTCTAATGTAGCATATAGCATTTGTTTTTTCTTTTCTCCATGGCTGATTAAAATAAACTGAGAACGGAAAGATAGAACCACTGTTCAACAGTAAACATCAGATAGCAAAAATTATTTTTACTTCTCATTTGTTGCTATGACACTTGCGCCAAAAGACATATGAGCTGATGTCTTTGTCTTTTGTTTCAGTGGCTGAAGGTGGCCCACTCAGCTTATATATTTGTCAGCAGTGACCACGAAAATGCATCTCAAGTTTCTTTTAAGATAGCATATGTCGAATGATCATTTAATTCACGTAAAACTTATATTTCAGTAAAATTTAATACACCTAACTGTAAATTATGTATAAATGCATTACATATAAGTAAGATTCTGTTAACATGTTTCTAAATTACATTTTTTCCAGGACCTACAAATATTTACATATAAATATGAATTATGTATAGCTGGGTTACGTATAAAGAGGTTCAACCATATATGCAATATAGTACTGTTTCTAACAATATCATGGACATTCATCCATGCTTAATGGCAAGGACCATATGTATACCCATGGAAGAAAACTTAGGCTTTGATATCTGCAATGTGTGGCTAAGAATGAGAAATGTGTTATGATCATTGCAAACAAATGTGACACTCATAACTGAACAGTTTAAGGATAAGAGCATACGTAGAGTGCTGCTCCTGGCAACACAGACTTTCATTCATATTAGTAATGGACACACCATGATATGCTTGATTGGCAATTACATCTAATGTTTCTTGTACAAATATAGAGGTTAAGTTTACCACATTTAAACCAAATAAGATTGAATTAACTTTTTGTAACAAAATTTGTAAAAAAAATTTTGTAAAAACAGTTTTGTGTTACACAGGCATCATCTAACCTGTCCAAACTAATTTCATGCTTTAAAAATAACTATTTGATTAACAGGGTGTCTTATATGTAGGACATGAATAATATATGTGGTAACCTTCTCACATATTATAATTAGATTATTGTGATATACAGTAAATTTTTGACACTTCAAAGCTAATTGCTGTCAAATATTCACTTTGTATATGTCATAAAACACATGCAAACCAACATCATATTTTACACACCTTGTTATGGTTTGTATGGCAGAGCCTGCAGTGAGCTTCTCGTGTCCAATCACCCAATGATCTACCATATCTGGAGTTTTGATGGTCTGAGTGATGGTGTCCCTTCAGACTTGCATACTAGGACATTTTATATCCAGAATGGAAGTTAGAATATGGCAGTGAAATTCAAGATAATCAAAATTCTCATTACCTTCAAGCCTATGTTATCATTTTGTTCATATCGGACTGTAATAACTTTTTTCCCCTCTCTGATGGATGCCTGTAGAGATTTATATTTTGTTCATCCTGATCAACTCACCCAAGTTTTCATTGTAAAGATGAATCATTTGAGGTTGTTTGATAGTTACTATTTTCTTCTTTGCAAAAATTGTTTAGTATGTGTAGTGTGTGTGATGTAAATTTGGAAGTTATCGTCATTCTGTCTTGAAAGTACTATATATTGCTTAACTCACTTTTGAATTCTGTGATCCCCCTAAGAAATTTCATCTTCTTACTATACAATAGGGGGCATTTTGAGATCTGATTTTCTCTAATTGTCTGTGAGTGAAGTTACAAGTTTTAAAAGGTATGACTCAATTTTAGTCTTTATACATGAAATTAACTTCACTGTTAACAACACTTTTATTTATAACTATTCAAATAATATTTCCCCAAACTCAATACTGATACAGAAATTATGGATCAGCTGAATACATTAATACTTCTAATAAAATTAAATATGAATATTTTCTGCATCTGTGTTAAATGTTAAAAAGCTGTAGGTTTGACAATAGATTATGAGTACAGTTTGGCTTAGGTTAAGATAACATTAAGTATGGTAATTAGCAGCAGCTGGTTTTCAGGCAAATTTGTAGAAGTGGTCTAGTCGATTACGATAGCGAAGGGGTGAAAGTATCCAAAGTTTTCAGATTAGGTTTGGCAGACTAGCTTGGAATTCTTGGAATATTTGAGAGTATTTCTTAGAAATGTATACAGATTTTAGCATATAAAGAAGCAAATTTCAGTAATATAGAAATGAATTGTCAACATCATATTAGGAGTTAGTAGGGGGGTCTTAGTGTCATTAGCAAAAGGGCAGGTTAGGAGAATTTTGATAGCTGAGTAACACATCTGGGCAGAATCTTGGACACTTTTGTTGAATCACCAGTGGAATGAGGCATAGTTGGATTAGATGTCATCCTTGCCTCAAGGTTCAAACTACGTGGTATAGGATTCAAATACGTTAACTCTGGATATTTATATATTTAGTTTCCATTGGTCAGGAACTTTTCAGAATCAATACTGTTTATTAAAATGTTTCAATGTCAGATTCTGGTGTCATCCTTTCTTTGAACATACACCCTGAGATAGGTCCCTGCTCAAGAGTGAAGCAGACACATATTTGTATTTGTATTTATTTCATCCTTTGGAACATAATACAGCTTCGAATTGGCATTAGTATCATTGAGGCAGACCCAGAGGGGTACAGTACATCAGTGTTCTCCAGTAGAGGAGTTCTTATACCTTGATAACAATCCAACCATACAGTGTAACCAGTTCTTGTAGCTACAGTCCAAAATTTGTAGCCTCCCCTTATTGGTTTTCCTCTAGAGTGTTTGCACGCATTTTTACCAAAGTAACGCACCATTGCTTCATCAGCACTATGATTTTCTTTATCTGGGGGATTTCCTGAAATTGTGTGTTGAGAATGTGAAATAATTGCCTTACCTGTGCACACCTGACTTATTTTGATGTCATTGTCATATAAGTGCAAGTTGGAAATTATGAATTTGAATCTATCACAGGAAAGAGTTCCAGCAACAAAATTATTATGGTATCTGATCTTATTTATTTCCCAGAACATATTCCTCCTCATTACTTCACTATAACTGCTAAGTGAAAATATTGCAAGAAATTAGAGTTATATATTTATATATATTGGTTTGTGAATGAAATAATGCCAGTAATATCATCTTCAAAAAATGATCAAAATATCTGCGAAGGGCTTTGATTGTTGTGGAGATAATTCTTTTGGACCCATGTATCCACTCTTGTAAGATCACAATGATACATCCTCTTTGTATCACCATTTTGATACTGTCTGCTTTCCTCAGCCCCTAAATTTTTTACTCTTGCTCCCACCCCACCAGTATGTTTATTTTCAATAACTAGTTGTATTTGTTTGTTCTAATTAAACTTCCCAGTAAATTATATAAATTTGTAATATTTTCAGCACTTGAATCTTCATCAGTAATATCTCCCAAGCATTAATGGGAAGAAGAGGTAGTAGTGAAATCTGAGTGCTGTCATCCATAATGTTTTGATTATATTGTTTTGAAGTATTCTCAGAGCTTAAGACTCAAACTCCTATATAATAAATAATAAATTCTTTTTTGGAGTAAATGAATGTGATTGTAGTGCACAATATATAACATTGAATATCGCGGATCATTGTTGATATAGTAGTTTTACACCATAATATAATAAATTGCTTTGTTTTCAGGTTGTGGGTATAAAATTATTAATTACAAGTAAATATAAAACATATCATAAAGCTTTCATACACAATGCAATAGCATTCTGTCCTTTTTCAAAATACAAGAACATTAATACAGATGTATTTTTTTATCTTGAAAAGTGCAGAGCGGTGCACAGTGGTATCTGGACGAGTCCACCTTCTGAACGGTTGCAACTGGTGGGGAGGGCAGGGCAGGTCAGACGCGTACCAGTTGCGAGCAACTAAACACGTACAGAGCTACTCGGTAACACTACAGCTTATGTGCTTGTCTCCTGGTTCCAAGAGGGCATTTACAAATGACGCCTCCTAGCAGCACATTAGGAAATAAAGTGCTACATTTAAAAACACGAGAAGTAATAACCAATATCCATAGATTTATAAAAAGGGAACAATGGAAGGCATTACATTTCGTAATGAGAATATTGAAAAAGGGGAGCGCTAGGTCCAGGGAAATTGCCTACAAGGCCTTAATGCGGCCGGTTATGGAATATGCAGTAGCATGCTGGGACCCGTATAGAGCTAACCAAATCGATCCATTAGAAAAAATACAGAAGAGGGCAATAAAATTCATAAAAAGAGGCAAGTATTTTGGGTCTATAAAAGGAGATGAGACTAAATGGGAGGAATTAAGAATTAGGCGTAAAAAACATAGGTTGGTAGCATTATTCAAAGCTAATGCTGGTGTAAAGGCATGGGTGGACGTTAGTGTAAGGTTAGATAATCCGGATTATTATGGACGAAACGATCATAGGTATAAAATTAAGGGTAGAAGATACAGAACCGACGTAGGAAAATTTTCTTTTGTTAATAGAACCATTGAACAATGGAATGAATTGCCTGTAGCAGTCTTTGAGGGCTGTCCCCTGTCGATGAAGAAATTTAGAAAAAATCTAGATGGTTTATAGTTTAACTTTTAAATTATAATGGCATATAATATGTAAATAGAGAATTAAATAGATATGTTTTAAGTGACTAAAGTAAAATAATATCATGTTTGTATTGTTTATTGTGTTATTGTTGTAAATCTAGTATTTGTAATTTAATCTGTATTCTTGACTCTGCCACCGGATAGTACCCAATTGCAGTGAATAAACATACATACATACATACATACATACATACATACATACATACATACATACATACATACATACATACATACATACATACATACATACATACATACATACAATGGTCTGGGTCAGCTATAAAAATCTGGGGAAGGGTATCTGAGGCAACAGTTGTGTCTGAAAGCAGTTTAGGAGAGTTAGGAAAGAAAAGCAATTGGTGCTAGTGCAACAATGTCCTTCTCTATGCCCAGTAAACAAAGATTAAGAACATGCACAAAATCTAATTTGGATGTTTTAATTCAGAAGTAGCTAGGCAAACAATGAATAATTTTTAAAGCACAGAAAAACAGAGACCAACTTTGAAGAAAGTGCTTATGAAGCTAAAAATTCTACTGACTTCCAAGGCAGTGTCTGAACATTAAGAAGAGTTATTTTGAAACTAGAAATATTTGGAAAAAAAAACACTAAGCGTGACAGACAAATTTTAATCGAACATTTCACCATAAGTGCAAAAAGGCTTAAGTATTTACGAAATATTCAGAGATATCGAAGTGAAATTTATATAGTTTATATGGATGAAACTTATATAAATACAGCACATACTGGACCATATACCTGGAGTGAAATATGTTACAGGGACTCTGTAGCGATATTGAAAGGCCGACAGTTGTTTATCATACCTGCTGGAGGAGAACAGGGTTTTGTTCCAAATGCCTATGTACTATTTAAGATCCAACAAAAGCGTGTAGTAAGAATTACAAGTTATATTTGAGTTTGATTTATGAGTCACTATGTTTACACTCAAACTTCACTTACTTATTGTTGTATAATTGAAACGTTTTCAAGATCATTCGATCTCATCCTCAGCTGTTTGGTGACTAAATGAACCTTCCTCTTCTTCCACTACTATGGAGCTCCGATCACTCTGCCATCTGGTGTTAGGGGCACTAAGTTTTAATACTTCATTTAATGCCGGGATTTCAAAATTTATAACTTTATCACGATTTTTTGTTTATGAATGTTTTTTCCCAAATATCCAATTCTGTGGGTGTACTTCAAGATTTTAACAGTTTAATGTTGTGATTTTCTGTCCAAAAGTGGTGTGAAACTGCAGATTTTTCTGTTTGTTTCAACTTAATGTTCCTCTGGTGTTCTTTTTGCCTGGTTAACAAGTTTCTCTTATTATTACTAAAATTACGCAAGTGAGTCAACCTTGTATATACTTTTCTCCACTTACAAGTTTTTTATGAAAACTAGTTTCTGGGGACTTCTCCCCTATCGTCAGTTCTGTGGTTGACTGTTGATGCATCCGGTGTCTGCATCTGGCTTGGTGTCGTGCTGCCATCTAATGTCCTGGTAAGTTTGATGACGTCATCTACCGCGGGAATTTCAAAATTCATCAAGACGTCCTGTTTTTCGTAATAAATATGTTTTCCCAAATCTATAGTTCCAGAAAAATCTGCAGTTTCACACCACTTTTGGACAGAAAATCACAACATTAAACTGTTAAAATCTTTAAGTACACCCATAGAATTGGATATTTGGGAAAAAATATTCATAAACAAAAACCGTGATAAAGTTATACATTTTGAAATCCCGGCATTAAATGAAGTATTAAAACTTAGTGCCCCTAACACCAGATGGCAGAGTGATCGGAGCTCCATAGTAGTGGAAGAAGAGGAAGGTTCATTTAGTCACCAAACAGCTGAGGATGAGATCGAATGATCTTGAAAACGTTTCAATTATACAAGTAAGTGAAGTTTGAGTGTAAACATAGTGACTCATAAATCAAACTCAAATATGAAGAATACTTCACTGTTAATAATGCTTCTGCTTTTAATATTTAATTACAACTTAGTTTATAAAAGCCACAAAGCTGGCTTCGAGAATGAAATTTGTTTTTAGACACCTTATGCACCGCCCTCCCCTCTTGTAATCTTATGCGTGTGACGCATTGTGGCGATAGGTGCACTATCCCCACCACAGTTGCTACTCATCCCTACCGCGCAGGATTCCTGTCAAGATAAAATAATACATCTGTACATCTTTTCAGGCATAAATACAAATCAGTACTGCAAGAATCTAATTGTTGACTCCAGTTCAAACTTCTACCAAAGTACTAACTGCTGATCATATAATGTCACATAGTAAGGTTCAGAACAAAATCATGCATTGCATACATGTAGGTTATTTTATTCTAGAAAGCTCTCAGCAAGCCAGGTGTGTTGATGAATAGCCATTGACACATAGGATGTCAATCTTATCTGGTTAACTATTGTGGTGGTTTTTCTTCAAGTAATTTTTGCTTTCTTTTACAGGATGTTCATCATTTCCAGCTATATGGACCAAATTCTCCTTGGTATCATACAAGACTTCGACCTGGTACACACCATTTTCTCAGTGAAATGAGTGAGCTATATGAGCTACACATTTGCACTTTTGGTGCACGTAACTATGCTCATACAATAGCCATGTATCTGGATCCAGATGGAAAATATTTTTCCCATCGCATACTTTCAAGAGATGAGTGCTTCAACTCAAATTCTAAAACTGCAAACCTGAAGTATGTCTTTTTCATTTCCTCTAATCATTTTTGTTTTATCTTTTGTAATAAAATGTGATTGCATGAGAATTTTTCTAGGATCTTGTAAATTATCTGCTTAAATGTGTGAGTTGTACTCTCCCAGTTTATGGAAATGAGTACTTGCTCCAATCTCCCTACACTGCATATCTGGCCCCATGCTTCTTTTTTTCTGTTTCCCAAAATCAAAGACAAATTTGAGGTCAATGATTTGAATCTCCTGAAACTGCAGTAGTTGCTTATAAAGAATGTATTTGCATTCTCTCCAAAGAATAATAGTATTCATAATTTGGAAAAGGTTTGAAAGGATGAGAATCAAAGTATAGATTCAGGGGAGAATATTTTGAAAATAAAGCAATGATCATATCTAAATTTTTAAAACTTTATTGCATTCATTCTCATAACTCTCTGAAGGACCTTCATAATGTTTCTGCATTTATCATTGTCACAATAATGACTATGCATATTTGAAGTTTGTTTTGTGTTACAGAGCATTGTTTCCCTGTGGAGATAATATGGTTTGCATCATTGATGATAGAGAAGATGTATGGAATTTTGCACCAAATCTTGTTCATGTTAAGCCATATCATTTCTTTCAACACACAGGAGATATAAATGCACCACCTGGTTTGGCAAAGTGTGAGAATGATGACAAGGAAGGTTTTGACTTTACTAAAATGACAGGTACATTTAGTCTTCATTTGTACTTCATATCTATATCTTAGAATGGATGAGAGGAAACAAGAATACTAAAATATAGAGTTCTTGACTTTATGGTAGAAGTGGAGAAAAATTTGGGGGGGGGGGGGTGAACTATTTCATCACTCAGTTATTATGAGACATGGGATGAACAGTTACAACCAAACCAGCATTTTTAACATGGAAATGAAGTATAACCTTAAAATTTTATAGCCAACTCAATTTTGCTTCTAAGTGAACAAAAGTGTTTTTGAACATAAGCTCCTCATATCGCAACATGAATATTCTATTCTATGCTATGCTATCAGCAGATAAAATTTCCATTGAGTAAGGTAAGTTATTCTTCAGAAATTAACATTTCATGTTTTCATTTCATGTTTTGTTTTAATTCTTCCTTAATGTGCTGGGTTGGTTGTACGATCTTATCTTTTTAACTTCACCTATGTGAGAATTCCCAGGCCCTCATAAGACTAAACCAGGCTTCATCAGAAAAAATAATCTCCTGTGTATCTCAGTGTAAATTGACTGCAGAATCCAATTATAGACATGCAGTTTAGCTGCCAGACAGATCATATGGTATTAGTTCATACACTGGTTCTAAGTTTAATATAGCAATGTGAATAGATGTTGGGCTTGCTGAGCCATATATCCAAGATTTCCAAGGTGAAATTTCAAAATGTAGCACTGATTTTGTTAGTTTCTCCATAAAATGTCAATACTTAATATCTTTGTCTGAAAAGAGATCTCATACTCTTTACTGTCTTTAGCAGTTTTAGATTATGCTCTTTTTTGAAGTTTTAAGGGAATCAAAGTATAAACTTGAAAGAAGCGTAGGGACAGTGAAGCATAAATTAATACAAAAGTGAATCGAGAATATATTGACACATTGCTTCACTCACACTGTTTATTCACAGGACATGTTTCAAGAGCTCTTGCTCCTATCCTTAGCTGATACACGATTAGTGTATTGACAATACGGAGAAAGAAGAAACCACTACAACTTGCACTAATCGAGTATCAGCTGAGGATAGGAGCAAGAGCTCTTGAAACATGTCCTGTGAATAAACAGTGTGAGTGAAGCAATGTGTCAATATATTCTCGATTCACTTTTGTATTTTAAGGGAATTTTCTTTGCAATAATCCAGTAGCATGCTTTTCCACATTAGTTATTTATGTCTGTTAACATTCCATTTTACAAAATATTACAAGCTTCAATAATATACAATGAACAAAACACTGCTCTGATGGTGTTTCTCTCACTACAAAGACATAAATCAGAAGAAATAACTCATCAGGTGCTTGCAGTTCACTATATTACTGAGATAGAACATACTATTGCAGCAGCAAAGCTGACTTCTGAACCCAGAGCACTTGTCAAAATTAGCTTTGTACATTAATTATATTGGCTTGTTTGTTATATTGTACATTCCTTCTCTTAGGTAATTATAAAGATAGATGTTGGAATGCTATGAAAAAATAAGTGAAATACACTTATCAATAGATTTCTTATCCTTAATTAGAATTAGCCCATAGAATCCCTGAAGAACAAGAGCCTCTTTGCTGGCAAGGTGGCTGTTTTGGCAATCTCACATAGTTTGGGAAAGTTCCTCATTCTTATGTTGCTGCTTCTGTCATTAGTCTCCACTTATGTCTGTCCTTGGCTGCTGTTGTCTAATAGAATCTGAAGCAACATTTTAGGTTATCTGCCCTTCTTGATTTCTGCAGACCTACATTCCTTAGCTTGGTTCTTGGGTGCTAAGTATTTACTGTGCACTCATCTGTTACAGTCCACCCTTATGACATGGCCTGTCCCATCCATCTGGTAGGTGGCTCGTTGACTATCTGTTATCTTCATTATGGATTCTGTCTTGGAGCTGACTCCAAGAATTTTTCTCTCTAACTTTTGTTGATATGTACGTAACATGTTCCTTTCTCTGCTTGTTAGGTCCAAGTTTGGGCTCCATACAGTAGGAGAGAAAGGACGCAGTATGTCTTTTCATTTTAATACTGTATGCTTTGCTTGTGATAATAAATTTCAGATCCTAAAATTTTTACCTTGCTGCCGAAATGCATCATTGGACTTCTTTGTGGATAGCATTGCTGAATGTCACTATTTAATCTAGGTAGGTGTATTTGGTGACGTAGTTTGCTGTTATTTGTTAGATGATTTATTCGTTAATGTTGGTTATTAGTTTCGTGTTTTTGAGATTTAGCTCCATCTGCTTTCTTGCTCTGCTGGACTAAGTGTACATATTTCTTATCTTAATTCATACACAGAGGTTGCAAACAAGATGTCATCTGCAAACCATGAATCTTGGAGTTTCCACTTCATTCTAATGGAGATTGATTTCACAAACAATTTATTTGCGTCTTCAGTTCACACACTTCGTCATCAAGGATACAGATTACTATGATGTTATGTTTTATCATTATTGCCAAAACCTAAAACAAAACAAACCTAAAAACAGAATCAACTGCTGGTATTTCAAAATTCACTATGCAGTGTTTATTTTTTAAAATAAATATATTTTCCCAAACTATTAAATCTGTCAGACTATTTGTTTTAATAATTTAACTTCAGGATTTATTTCATGGTTAAATAGACCAAAAATGATCTGCTACGGCCAATTTATCAGTTTGTTTATACTTAATGTTACGAAAATGTTCTTTCTTTCTGTTTTCCAAATTACCTTTCGTCTTTCCAATATAAACCTGATCATAATCTAAACAATTAAATTGATAAATAAAAGATGCTTTATTATTAGGAAATTTTTATTTTAACTGTGTTTCAAAATTACTTTATTAGTATCGGAACAATTGATTTTGTAAATTCCAGCTTAGTATCTTGTGGTATAGGGTCTTTTAATCTATTAAAGGAAAAAAACAACTGAAATTTATGAAGTTCTCATATCATCCAAAATACTTTTTACAAATTTGAGGTTTTCATGAAGCACAGCACCAGCCTAGCCCCACAGAACAAATTTAGCATAGAGAAATTACTTTGTAATAGATTAAAAGACCCTCTACCACAAGACAAAAAAAAAAAAAAAAAAAAAAAAAAAAAAAAAAAAAAAAAAGCTAGAATTTACAGGTTCAGTTGTTCCGATTGTAATAAAGTATACATAGGCAAAACAAAAATAAGTCTGGAAACCAGACTAAAGGAACATATGAGGTGTTTAAAATACAAACAGATGGACAAATCTACAACTTCACACCATTTCTGGCGGACCAACCACATTAAACCAAACATTACACTAATCAAACTGACCCATCATGCAGCAGAATTGGACACAGGGGAGATCATTTTGTAACACAACATAAAGGGCAGGCATCTATGAAAAATGCTAAAATCCAGAGTTTACATCTGAACTGCATGAAATTTTAATATGGTTTTTGTATGTTATATAAAATGCCCCAGGTCGTACAGCTTCTGTCTTAGAAACTTAAAATTTTAGATTCAATTTTCTATGTACATCAGTTATAAAAGTTGTACTTTTTAGTGTGTGTCAAGTAGATTTGAAGAAAAACATTTATGTGTGAATATATTAAATTTTCCTTAAATTTTTGGCATTTTTTAAGATTTAAAATTCAATAATCAATAAACTATTCAATTTACAACTAAAATAGTAACAACTTTTATTAAGCATGTATTTAGGAATATCTATGCAAAGTTTCAAACAAATTCATTCAAAATTGCAAGTTCTAGAGCATTTTGACAATACAAAAATTGTGAAAAATGAAGGCGAAGAAAAATGAATTAAAAGTTTTAGATGTAAATTACATTACTTTATTTACTTTTAAATTTCCCAGCACCATATTGTGACTTTGTGTTCCCCCCCCCCCCCCCTTTAAAATCAACAGCATGCTCCATTACATGGTAATACTACATGTTTTATAGTTACATGTCCACTTTTGAATTAGTAATTGTAAACATTACAACAGTTTTACATTGGATTATTTTCTTTTCTAGACACTATGTACATTAAATTGAGTCTATTCTTCTAGCTGATTTTTGAGAGTTCACAAACTAATTATTTCACTTTAAATACTTGTCATATTTGTAGAAATGGTGCTTTATGGTTTTAGTTAATTGTAAAATTATAATAAAACCAGAGTAAGTTGATTGTATAGAGTTCACAATTTGTCATTATTACATTCCAAAAACTTCAGTCCATGTCCATGATTTTTATAGAAGTTGCAAATTTTATGAATGACTTCAGGTGATTATTCACATTCTTCTCCATGGTGGTAGGCCATTTCCCTACATTGCTTGATACACTTTTTGCCAATTCTAGTCTTTGTTTATCGAGTCTTCTGCAATTAAACATTATGTGGTTAATGGTCTGTTCTTCTCCGCAAGGATGGAATGGGTTATTTATTATTCTAAATCGGTAGAGGTATGCATTTAATTTTCGATTGCCAGTTAACATTGTAGTGAGTTCTGGGGAGATTGGAATCTTTTGACGCAATCTGTTTTTCATTAACGGGAAGAACGCTTTAGTCACTGCGTTGCCCGCCTCGATAGCGTGATGGTAGAGTGTCTGCCTCACTTTCAAGAGGTCCCAAGTTCGAATCTCGGTCAGGGTGTGTTACCTGGGTAAGGTTTTTCCGGGGTGTTTCCTTATCCAGAAAGACGAATGTCAGGTAACTCTAGGGTCTATGGACCCTGGGCTCATTTGAGCATCATTTCACCCATTCCATTCATCATCTGGTATGACTTAACGTTGGAGGACGTAAAATTACAAACAAAAATTCACTGCACCTTTCGATGTGTTTGTCCAGACTTGTTGCCATCTGTTGAGTCCATTTACCTTCGCTCTCTTTACTATTACGTCTTTCGGTATTTTGTAGTACACTATTTCACTATCTTTGATAGCCCGCCTCGGTAGCGTAGATGGTAGCATGTCTGCCTCACGGTCAAGAGGTCCCGAGTTCGAATCTCAGTCAGGGTGAGTTACGTGGATAAGGTTTTTTCCGGGGTTTTCCCTTATCCTGAAAGACGAATGTCGGGTAACTCTAAGCTCCATGGACCCCGGATGCATTGAGCATCATATCACCCTTTTCATTCATCGTTGGATATGACTAAATGTTGGAGGACGTAAATTGCAAACTATCTTCGATAACAGCACGTTTTGCAAGCCTATCTGCTAGTTCATTCCCTTCTATTCCGGAGTGGCCTTTAACCCAGCCAAAGTGGATGATCCAATGTAAATGGTTTCGTGCAAGAAGTTTGTCTTTGGTAGTTTCTATTAGTCAATTTCTTTTCCAGTTGTTTCTAAGTTAGATATATAGTAACTCTGCTGTCAGTGTATATTGCAACAGTTCTGTTTCTATCTATTGAACTGGCATAATAAACTTCTTCTAAATTCTCTAGTACTTTTAAAATAGCAAGTTGTTCAGCTTGATTATTAGTGCCGTGGCAATGCAATTTGAATTTTAACTGGTGTGTCATTCTGCGCCAACTTTCTCCCCCATTTTACTTCCATCTATGTATGCATACATTCTATATATGGTATCTTTCTTCACCTCTTGAATCGTTGCCACTTCGGCAAGATGTCGCCAGTGTTTTACTTCTAATGGTTTGTCGAAGTCTGCTATGTGAGTTTTTGTTGCCAGATATATTTGGACTTTTTCCTCTATAGTTATTTCTATGGGGCATACTCCAGCTAGTACACACGATGCATCATATGAGAGAGTTCTATATGCTTTCGTCATTTTTATGTTAATTAATCTTTGAATTCTTCTATATTTTGCAATATTTTTATTCTTCTGTATTGCATCTATCCACACAGGAGCTCCATATGTCAGGACAGGGACTATAGCTTCTTCATAGATTGTCTTAAGTGCTTTGTGACCTCATAAAATTAGTTGCAGAAATTCAAAATACTCTTTATTTCTGTAGAAACACACTGTTTGTACACCCTTGCAGCAAGATGACGTAACATAAACCAACACAATCTCTTGTCACTTTTGCACACATAAACAAAAGAGTTCACTTTCAAAACACAATCTTCACTTTCAAATAGACTCCAATTACAACTTACTCGGTAAACTAGCCACGGCTTCTTTTATATCTCCCTTCACTGTTCCAGAAATCAATGGAATGTTCTGTAACAAACAAAATGGCACCAGACAAAATGCGAACCTTACAGTCATCTAACTTTATCTGTCCCTTTGTGCATGCCGGCCACGCTATTGCAACAATGGGTTCAGGACAATATGTAGGTCCTACAGCTATCGTACTACCTTCTTTCTATTAAATTTGGCTACCTTTAGGTGTTTCCTAATGATTTTTCTATCTACAATAGCTTTTACCAAAAACAAATAATTATTGTATATTTTGCTGAATTTCTTAAATTAGGAAAAATATTGCATTCTTTACAATTTTTGGATTTTGGTTTCTTTAGATAATAATTACAAAATTCCATATATAATTTTCCTGTGTCTAATGGTTCTGGTGGAGACAATTTAATCAATATAATAAATGTTCTTGAATTGTTATCAGTCTTCTGTTTTCAGTAGCAAAGATTAAGTTGTTTCATATATAGCCCTAATAATGCCAGCTTTTATTGAAGACCTATCTATAGGAATATACATATATGTAGAACTTAAAGAAATGCATGGAAAACTTCAGTGACTGGAGTATTTTAAGTATTAAAACTGCTAAAACTTGGTCAGGGAGAGAAATCTAGCTAGGTCTAAATATAAATAGATACTCTTTATTTTAAAATCCTCCTGTATTCTATGAAAGCCCCCCAGGTAATTAATTTTCTTCTTATATCGAGATTTAACTGTATTGGAACACCACAGTGAAGCGAAAAATTATTAAATTTTTGATGAGTCGTATTTATTACACATCTTCGTATTTATTACGAAAGTGAAGCAGATGTGTAATAAATACGACTCATCAAAAAATTAATAATTTTCTTCTTCTTCTTCTTCTTCTTCTTCTTCTTCTTCTTCTTCTTATTATTATTATTATTATTATTATTATTATTATTATTATTATTATTATTATTATTATTATTGTTATTATTTTAATTTGGTAACTTTTAACTATTTCCTTACAGATTTTTATGTGCTCAATGAACTTTGGGCACTATTTTACCCTTCACATATCTCTAGCACTACTGATTTTCCTGCTAACAGTGCTTACATTACTTGCGCAACTTCTCCCTTAACATTAGAGTAGCTTTATAACCGAACTTAAATTCACTATCAGTTTCACAAAAGTTAAAGGCATATAGAGGCGGGCCATACTGGAGACTCCAGCAAATCCTAAGCTTGTTCCTGTGATACACGCATCTCACATGCCTGAACTGAGAACATTATCTCATTAATTTGGCTCAGATATTAATATATGAAAATGATTGATGCCGATCTCATAATAAGAAAGAATTTTATTTTCTGATCATGACGTACAAAAATCCAATCCCTACAATGCTTAGAACGCGAGCAATGCACATTTTATCTTTCATATGGTTATGGTTACCCATCATCCATTCATTCAACACAGATAAGCCTGAAAAACAACATTCCTTCTTGACAACACTTATCTCAAGCATAAATAAACAGTTCACCTACTGCACGCAGTTTGAAACAGACCGAGTTAATGTTCAGTTCGTTTTCAGAGTGGGGTTTGTTATTTTCTTAAAGTGAAGGGCATTGTTAAGTCGAGAGTCGAATTCTAGCTGAAATATTGCTAATGTTACATTAAATTATTATTTTACGTATATATTTTCTCCAGTGTTTGTGATCTGAATGTGTGAACATGTCCCTCGAAGCTGGGACAAGTGATTTTTTGATCAATAAATGTGATCAATCATCCTCAGAGCAGAAGAATTATATTTAATATGAACAAGTTTTTATGAAAGCTCTCCAATCCTGAATATAGGGCAAATGTAGATTTTTCAAAAGCCCAGCAATTAACTGTATAAGCTTATGGTGTTGGTATTGCACATACAGTGTCTAAGCTTCATGCTTAGAAAAAGGGAGCGGACATGTATTTGAATCTCTGGGAAAGACCCATGAAGTTGGAAAGTAGGTTATTGGATTGGAAACTGTGCTTGCTGTTCTACTGCTGTGATGTGTGTCAAGGTAAGATTTTAATGTTTTAGGAATATTTAATGTGCTGTTTAATTACAGGAAACAATAGGCAGAACCTTTGATACAGATACATTCTCATGATACCAGAAGAAAAGATAACCTTCATGTAATCACACATAGCATAAGTTCTTTTGAAAAAAGTTTTGTATATACTTACCTCCAGCTTTATAATAAATTACCCAATTATCTGAAGCAAATACCTGCACTGCATCGATGTAGAATTTGCCTCAAAAAACTTCTCTCCATTGTTTTTATAGCATAAAAGAATATAATGATTACTTTGACAATTAACTTTGTTAATGTTAATGATGTTAATGTTTTTATAGTATAGATGAATTTTTTTAATATGTTAACTACAAGTAAATTATTATTATTATTATTATTATTATTATTATTATTATTATTATTATTATTATTATTATTATTATTATTATTATTATTATTATTATTATTATTATTATTATTATTATTATTATTATATTGTACATGCAATTTCTGAATTTTCATTCTAAACTTGTGTTGTGTATATGTTTATTGTATAATTTTTAGTTATAAGTATTTGACGTGTCCTATATCATGTACTATGATCAAAAGGATGAATAAATACTACTACTACCTTTGCTGGCATATAAAATGTGCTATGTACAGAACCTCTGCCAGTACACCCACCGTGCTTGGCAACAATGCTCCGCTTGAGCATTGGCCTTCAACTTTTGTGAGCGGTATAACTGCTGTATCCACTGCAATTTCCATACCCAATGGTTTCATTAAATTTTGCCTCCAAAATACAAAATCTACAATTCATATAGCTAAAACTATTAAATATCATACTTCAAGTTTCTTCCGAATAAGTACATAATCTGGGCTTGGGAGTCTCCACATTCATTTTATTTTCATCGTTATTGCAGAAGTTACTTAAGTTCCAGCCTCTTGGATCAGCTTTATCAATGACTGTTGTAGGTACTGTGCTCGTTTCATATTTTTAAAATTTCACTTAACTTTTATCTTTTATCTTTTATCTTGCTACATGAGAGCTCTTGGTTAGGCTTTTCTTATCTTGACCATTCTGACACAATTTTATTTAGCACTACAGAGAGAAATTTAAAAAAATCATTCCCCAAAAAGTTAGTTTTATAAATACTCAGATAGCCACCTGTTAATATATTCTTAAACAAGGTATGAATTAAGCATAACTAAACAGTAATAATAATAATAATAATAATAATAACATAATCAATAATTTATTCACCATTCAGTAATTACAATAATTACAACAGGCTTCGTCACATGTAATAGCTACCTTAAAATCTAGTAAAAACACTACATATAACTATATTTCAGAAACATCAGAAACAAAGTCCATTTCAACATCAAAAAACATGTTTTATATGTCTTGCTTACATTTGTCTATAAACTCTTGTAAGTTATAAAAGGGGTTCACAGTTAACCATTTGTACATTCTCTCCTTAAACAGTTGAGTGGGTAATTTGTGTATTCTTACAGGAACTGCATTGCAGAGTTTTATGCTACTTATTTTATAATACTGAGAGGTCTTCTGAAGCCTATGCAAGGGCATATCCAATTTTTTCATGTTGCGCGTATTGTATGTATGTATTTCATTTCTTGTTATGATTTTGTGTATTTTCTTTAATATATACCAGAACATCATAAATATATAAATTAACTACTGTAGGAATTTTAGCTGCCATAAACAGTGGCTTACAATGCTCTAATTTCTTTGAATCTGTTAATATTCAAATAACCTTCTTTTGGAGTTTTAATACCTCCACTATCTTTGGACTGCTACCCCATAGTATCAGACCATATCTAAAAATACTTTGGAAGAATGAAAAATATGCCATGTGTACATATTCTTTTGTTAACAAGACATCATGTTTCACACAGTCGGAAGCCATGCTTAGGTCACAAAGTTTGCCCTGAGCTAAAACACCATTCTCAAAAGCTTGATAGATCTTTTCAGCAAATGAATCTACGGCATTTATGGTAGATTTTCCACTTCATTATCCAAAATTATTTTTAAAAAATAAATTTTGCATTTCAAAATAATCTTGCAATTGATTTTTTAGAAGACATTAAAAAATCTTTGCTATTGTTGGAATTATTGAGATTGGTCTGTAACCTTGGTTTACTCCTGTCTGCCTTTTTGTATATTGGAATAACTTTTGAAAATTTTAGCATTTTAGGGAAAACACCCTCGGAAAATCATTTATTAATAAAGGTCAGAGGTATCAGTATATATTGCATTATATCTTTAATGAAATTGAGAGATCATATATGTCTCTACTTTTTGAGCTTTTAAGCTTTTTGGTTACTTTTTCAACTTCAACATAAGTTACTTCTCTAAGGTGAAATCTTTCATTTTCATCATCTAATTTTGTATCATTTATGAAACTCATAGTATCTAAACAGGGGCTTATTTGTGTAGTTATTTCTTTTACCACTTCTATTAAAAAGTTATAGAAAACATCCAGGGCTAATGGCTGATCTATACTAGTTCTCTTAGTTTTGCCAGCTATGGTATTTATTACCGAAGAGGCCGCTTTACATTTATTATCAGAATTTGCTATGAATTTTTAATTTGCTTCTTTCTTTGCCTCCAGTAAAGCCTTTATATTATAGCTTTTTCGATAATCTCTTAAGTTCTGCTCTACTTCAACACAACTTCACTATTACTTATCTTATTCACAATCATTTGAGACCGGTTTCGAAGCAACTTTGCTTCATTTTCAACCTGTCAGCTTGACACTGAAGACACTGACACACAGACTGTCTGACCTTGACAACTTCCGGAATTTGAAGAACAGCCCCCTATCTTACTGCCATCTACCGGGGACAACACAGACTTATTGATAACATCTGCCTGTGGGATATCAAAATTCATCACACGATCTTTATTTTTCAAAATAAATATTTTCTCCCAAAACATTAAATCTATCGCTTCGTTCAGTTGTTTCAATAATTTAACTTCTGGGTTTATTTCATGTTTAGATGACCAAAAATGGTGTGCGTGCGTGATGAATTTTGATATTCTTCAAATTCCGGAAGTGGTCAAGGTCAGCCAATCAGTGTGTCAGTGTCAAGCTGACAGGTTGAAAATGAAGTAAAGTTGCTTCGAAACCGATCCCAAAGGATTGTGAATAAGATAAGTAATAGTGAAGTTGTGTTGCTGTAGTTTGTTGTTCTTAATACTTGGTTTACTTCACTGTCAGCAGCTTCAGTATGTTACATTAGGTATGAATTTTTTATTGTTGCAGCAAGAAAGCAAAATAATATTAAGTGATGTTTTATTCCTGTTCTAAATTATACGTATCTTAATATAAACTGCATTCCACGGCTCATGTCCATAAAAATCAGTATATTTGCTATTCATGTTCACAAAACAAAAGCATGTGATCGTAATTCCTTAAAAGAAAAGAAAATCAGAAATTTGTAGTGTTCAGTAGCTTTCACAAACATCTCTGGTGTCTCACAAGATGTCTGCATGCTACCACAAAGAATTGAAATCTAACTGCGTGATTTAAATGTGAAAATTTCACCAATTTCATTGCAATGGGCTAATGAAGGTAATTAAGTGGCTATGTTCACCTGCGCATAGGCATTTAAATCTTGACGTAGTGGTTCTTTAAATGGCCCTAGGGTGTAACTGAGCAGATTTTGAAACTACAATGTTTCAATATAATTTTAGGGAAAAAAAAAACAACAGAAAATTGTATTTTTTGTCATTTTTCACGATGCCTCCCCATAATGAATTTTGATTTAATGCCACCAAGTCCCCTTTGGAAGTACACTTCACCACCAAATGTTGCCATGATATACGATCACCACAATAGAAACACCAACATGGATTAACGGACGCTTTCTGAAGATGGAAACACAAGTTCCCAAAAATTGTTAACAGAGAGTATATAAAAAAAGTGATTTTAGTGTTACTAGTACTGACTCAAATTACAAGAAGTATTATATTTGTCATTTTATACTTTCTGGTTTTTATGATGTGCTACATTTGTGTTCATTTCAAATTTTCAGATTCCAAGGAGGTAAATGATAAAAATGGTAATGTAAAAGAAAATGGAAAAGGACAAACATCTGATGCAGTTCATACAAAAAATGTGGAAAGTGAAAAGGAGGATGGTGAATTAAGTGAGGACAGTCGAGTTGATTCTAGTGGCCAGAGCAGTCAAGAGGACCCAAAAAAGTTGATAGGATCGAACTCTGAGAAAGTGCATGAGGAGAATATCAGTGTATGCAGTGATAAGCCTTCAAAAACACTTGTTACTGTTTCAGATGACTTACAGCTTACAGAGGATGAAAGTCAGCAATCAGTTTCAGGACCTAAAGTCTCTGTACAGGAAGAAAAAGAAGTTAAATGTGAGAATGTGGAAGTGAGAACTGTGAACAAAGTGGTTACAGAAATTTCTACGGAAGAAGAATCAAAAGCAAAGGAAAAAGCTGCAGAAACTGAAGAGACAGGTAACATGGAAAAAAAGTCAGAAACAGGAGAAGAAGATTTGATTGAAGTGGAAGATAAAGATGACTATTTGTTGTACCTAGAAGAAATTCTAAGGACTATTCATAAGGCATTTTATCAGCTCTATGATGAACTTAATGGCTCTGTTCCAGATCTTAAAACAGTGATACCTTATGTGCGACGCAAAGTTCTCTCTGGTACAAGTTTAGTTTTTAGTGGACTGGTTCCTACTCACGTCCCTTTGGAAAAGAGCAGAGTCTATCAAGTTGCAAAATCTTTGGGAGCACAAGTTACACAAGACTTTACTCCACAAACTACACATCTTGTTGCAGTGAGAGCAGGTACAGCCAAAGTAAATGCTGCACGTCGTTTGTGTCGCTCAGTAACAACTGTAAATGCAGATTGGCTATGGTGCTGTGCTGAGCGATGGGAGAGAGTGGATGAGAGGTAAGATATGTTAATTTTATAACATGAGATACAAATTTGCCATGCAAATAATTTCATATATCATTGATATAATGGTTTAGTATGTGCTGCTAACAAAAAAGTAGAAGCAGCAGAATGCAGCAGCAGCAGTAGAACCAGCACTTGGACTTAAAGCCAGTTTTGCAGCAAGGACCAGTAAGAAGCCAGCCTCTGCTGAATGAGATTACAGCTCAATACAACCATTTTTTATTGTGATCTGTTTGCTGTTAGAATTAAGTAATTATTCCACATTCTGCAATGAGCTGCGCTTCTTAGTACGTCATTGGTTATATGTAACTTCTGCGCATGCTCACCTAAACAGCAATGCTATTACCGGAATTTAACTACCATCTTGCTTGTTACTCAACCAGTGCATTTTTGAACTTTCGAGAGGCATTGCTCATACTGTAATTACTTTATAATGTAAACTCTATGTTATAACAACTTGAATGTTTGAATGAAAGTAGGTAAAGCAAGAAGCTTAATAAGCCGTGAACTATATTGTGGAAAAACACGGGAGTAATAAAAACCACCAGCCAATGCAGTTCATTTCCGCCATGTGCTTCTTCAACATTTACTTTATTCTTACAGCGAACAGATTTTAATAATTAATTTTTCACTTCACTGTGGTGTTCCAATACAGTTAAATCTCGAGATTTTAATAACTTCCAAAAGACAAATATTCTCCCTTTCAATTCCACCTGTCCTTTAGTATCAGAGATGGTTCTGAAATGTTACATTGGGCAAAATGGGCATTAGTTTATCTACTGAAAACATACTAGTTCTTTATCTTTGGGGCAATTTTTTAGCATTTAATTTGTACAGAGGAAAGGATAAAGAGTTTACTGTGAAAGGTAAGAATTGCTCATATAAATTCAATTAGCATTGAATCAATATTATATAGTGATTATTTTATGGGTCAGCCTGGATCATGTGTATGCTTGGTCTGTGCACTTATTACATTCTTAAGTCAAGCATTGCAGTAACATGCCCAGTAATGAGTACAAACCTTGTAAGTGGTGTTAAAAGTGATGTCATCTGCATTGAAACATTCCTTCATTCCTCATCATCTTAAGGTTACAATTTATAATAATCACTCTGTAGGATTTCAGTTTTAAAAGTTTAGCAGCTCTATGAACAAGGTTTTCAAAACATGTCTGTGTTACATGTCTTCAAGACTGCTTTGGAGAGCATTCAAATGATGTATCAGTTTTGTAAATTACCTCCATTATTACATGTGTGTTCACTTGTAGTTTTAGCATTTAGCAATCCTGTTATCCTAAACTTATTAGCCAAACTTCTGATACTATTTCTGTTTGCATTGAAATACTGGGAAATTTCTCCTAAAGTTACCTACACTTCTGTCTGCACAATTTCGTTTTTACTCATTGTCCATAATAATTCTTTAGGTGAATTTTTGGAAAAGCATTTCAGTAAACAAACGAATCAAGAACAGCAACAAAAACAGAAATTGCCCACCTCTGTAGGATGATGCTAGCATGTCTGCTTCACATTCAGGAAGTCCCAAGTTTGAATCTCAGTCAGGGTAAATTATCTGGATAAAGTTTACCTCCGGGGCTTTCCTTTATACTGAAAGATGAATGTCTAGTAATTCTAAACTTTATGGACCTATTTCATTAATCATCCAATATGACTTAACCAGTCAAAGGGCATTAAAACTATTAAACAAAAAGGAATAATGAAAAATAATTCCTATACAACACAGATGTTTGAATAATTTTTTTTCCAGATTTTTTTTCACTTCTGGGGTGCAAAACAAACAAATTCTAATATTTGCAGCATTAACAAAAGACAGTAACTGACAGTTACAGTGTCAGGGAATATAAGCCTTGAGATCATTTGCTGCTAGTCAGCCATCAAAACAGCAGATGTCACTGTAGTGCAAGCAAATTTTATATATATATATATATATATATATATATATATATATATATATATATATATATATATATATATAATGTTATCCAGGCCACAAAGAGTCTGCTTGTTATTAAAGAAATAGCAATTCCCATACAAAAGACATATTAAACTGAAATTTATCATGCATTCAATGGTGATTCCTGATACATGTGGGAAATACAATCAAGGAAGTTATTAATTTATAGATGAGTCGTATTTATTACACATCTGCTTACGTATCTAGGGATTCTAGAAAAACAGGTGGATTCTAAAATGTTTAGAATGTGTAGTAGGGGAACATGGAGTAAAACCCTAACAAGGGAACTTTCACTATGCTCATACCTGTATTCGCGTGAGAGTTGCATGGCATCATCTCTGCTCCATGTAGGGCCTGTGTGCCAAAAATCGGGTGCGGAGTATAGTTGGAAGTACTCAAAAATGACTCCTGAATATGTGGGAACATATAGGCACATTAAGCAGCTTGTACGGTTACCCCTAACGGATAGTGGCCTACACATGGCATATGTAAGGGTCTCTTTCCCCACATCTAGAACAGAGCTGATGGGAGATGTCCAGCAGCTGTTTGCAAATGCTTGTATGTGGCACCTTTCAGGCCTCATTTTTGGGTGTTGTGTTTCTATTCCACAGCAGATTTTTTTATGCACATATTTTTATACAGCAGACATTGTACCATCAAATTTTCAGGTACGTAGCTGTGCAAGTACAGTGATGGTTCACTGTAAGGAAATCTTAAGGAAATGTGAACAAAGCATTGGTGTTGTGGTATATTAAATATCCAAAATCATGTTTACATTAACAATAGAATGTTTTATGGTCATACATATATTAATAATAATGTGACTTTATGGGTTTGTAGAATTAAAAGTCCAGGTTGCTGAAATTCTAAATACTCTTTATTTCCATAGAAAACACTGTTTGTACACCCTTTGCAGCAAGCTGACGTAACATAAACCAACACAATCTCTCGTCACTTCTGCACACGTAAATAAACAAGAGTTCACTTTCAAATCACAGTCCTCACTTTCAAATCGAGTTGAATTACGATTGTCCAATAAACTAGACACAACTTCTTTTATATACCTCTACTCATTGTTCTAGAAATTAATCTAGTGTTCTGTAACAAACAAGAAAGTGAACCTTCCAGTCAGCTATCTTGTCTCTTTCTTTATCTGTTTCGGCAGGCTTTTATCTCCGCACTGCACTAACAGTCTCTTTGTGCACGCTGGCCACGCATGTTGCAACAATGCAATCGACGACGCTGTTTCCTCCTCAAGACTGGTCGTCCCAACAGCACCATTCCATCCCACGCGACATTAAAGTTTTCCCTTCTGACCACGCCTCTTCACATGTAAGCAATTATAAGGGTTTTCCACCGTTAAACATATGGGATGTGTCCTCAGAAATTAAATTAGACCGTGGAAATGTGCTTCCTATGTGTGTTAATTAAGCTTATATTTATAGAAGTTACGTAGTGTTTTACTTAGTGTAGTTTTATAAATTTATTAGTTGGATAGAGTCAACATGAAAAATTCAATGCCATGGCCGGCCGCAGTCACTTGCCATAGAATAAAAGAAAATGTTTTAAGATAAATCGGCTCACAATTGCAATAAACAAAGCTCTAATGTGCAATCTTTCCTTATGAATTATTGTTAACCACCAGATTATCCAAAGTGCTTCTTTAATTTGCAAGTAAATATCCCTCGCAAATTCATGCACACTGATGCCATTTAACCCCTTTGAAATTGTATGATGTTTTACTAAACTTTCCTTAGATACTATGCTAATAATACGCGTTTAGTTCTTGTAGGTAATATAAGTACTAATACCATAACAGCATAGGTAATATATCTCTTTTCACTTATGTTATAAAGAGTTGTAACATTATGTATTATTATAGGAAACATTAATCATTTAAAATTTATTTGAAAAGATCAATGACGATTTCTAACAATGAATTCTGCTTTTTTATTTTTTTTTATATTTTGCCTCTAACATTATTTTAAACAACGGCAACCCTGGGTATTTTCAGCTGTAAACACATGCCTAACATTCTTCACCTCTGACCCCGGTTGGTGTATCCTAAAATGTTTGACATTGTGGTTAGGGGGAATAACAGTTTTTCCCTATAAAGAGAGTCAGTTGAGGATGCTTTAAGCGCAGTCACTACCACTAACATCTTTCCTCGGGGCACCTTCTGGATGCGGTAGACCACGTCGATAATCCTCTTTACCACCCAGTACGGTCCTTGCCATGGTTGTTGAAGTTTGGGCAGCGTCCCTTGGTCCGGGTAGGGCGGTACAACCAGACAAGGTCACCTTGCTGGAATCCTTGGCTGTTGGCTTGCCTGTCGTACCAGGTCTTCATGCGGTCACTCGCCATCTGGATGTTCTGACAAGCCAACTCATGCATGTCGTGGAGATGGTCCACAAGGTTTTCCACATACTCGGTTGCTGGCTGTTTTGCGTCCAGGGGGCTCCCAAAAGCCAGATCACAGGGGAGGCGTAGCTCTCTGCCGAACATTAAGCTGGCTGGCATCATCCCAGTGGTGTCGTGTGTTGATGAGCGCTGGGCCAGCAGGAATCACTGTTCCAGCACCTTGACGTCCCAGTCTCGCTGATGGCTGGCCACGACCCTTCTCAGATGTTCTTCTAGGGACTTGATATACCTCTCGACCATGCCTTCTGACTGCGGATGTAGGAATGTTGTGCGGGTCTTATTCACTCCAAGTCTTTCCAGTGCCTTCTTCATAAGGTTAGACTCAAAATTGGTGCCCTGGTCACTGTGGAGCTCTAACGGCACCCCACAACGGCAGAGCAGTTGCTCCACGAGTCAGTCTGTAATTGTCTTGGCCTCCTGGTTCGGGATGGCATACAGTTCCGACCACTTGCGTCGCCCAAGAAGGCTGCCAAGAAGCCATCTGAGAAGAAGGCCGCTTCTGTGGTGAAATAGTCTACGGCCACCATCAGGTACTTGTTGCCTCGGTCGGACACTGGGAATGGTCCAGCTATGTCGACAGCGATGCTTTTGAATGGCGCTCCGAAGTACTGCTGCATGCGATCCCGGCTCCTAGTTTGGGAGCCGCGACTCTCCTCGCACATGTGACATTGACGGCACCATCTCTCAGCGTCTGCTCGGAGCCTGAGCCAGAAGTAGCGCTGTCGGAGTTTGTTGATCGTTCGGTTTGCTCCCAGGTGTCCCCTTGAAGTACCGGTGTGTACTTCCTCTAAGACCTCCGGGACCTTACTCCGGGAAAGTACCGACTGCTCTCTTTGTGTCTTCCCATCGGGTGATTCCCATACTCGGAACAGCTCGCCCTCTTTGATCTTCAGCGAGTCCCATTGGGCCCAGTACGACTTGTATGTGGCGCTCCTTGGTGAAATGTCCTCCCAGGCTGTCTCGTACCGCCGCTTATTTTGCCAGCGGAACGCGTCTAGGTGGTTGCCGAATAGGCCGGGCGTCTCCTGGTCGATGTGGTGAAGTACAGGGTCTGTGCAGCCGTAGTCGCTGTTGCCTTGGCTGAAGACGTGCTGGTATCGTCCCAGCAGCTCTCGAACCTTCTCCAGCTGTTCTTCGGTCAGGTGGTCGGCCGCCCTCTCCAGTAAGCCTTCCAGCCGGGGCCCCAGGTGTTGCGTCGGCACCGGCCCCTGGGTCTTGTCGATTGGTGTTACGCTGACCACAGGCTCGCACGTCCTCAACTCCGTCCCGGATGTCGTTATCGGTGTCCGTTGGATTAAGCAGCCTCACCGGCACGGCAACAACATCCTGGCTACAGCATCATGTTCTTTGTCCGCTGGCCTTCCAGTCGCGCCGTCACAACCACCTCGCTTCTCGCCGAACAACCACGTCTTCCACCTGCAGATTCCAAGGCACTCTTCGGATTGCTGGAGTATCGCCTCTTTTCCATTGAGCCGCAGGACCTTCCTGCCGAAGTCGACCGTCGCCTGTGGCTCCTGAGGGCATCCAGTCCCAATTTTACCTCCGCCACCTTCGCGACGAACACCCACAGACGTACGTACGGCACCCCGCCCCAAGGTCAACTGCAGCAGAGCCTCCCTCTCCACGGGCAAGGTGTCGTCCGATGCCGTCACTAGCTGGTGTGGTCGGCTCGCTTCCTCGACGGCAAACCCTTGGCCACGTCAGGTCTGATGATAGTCACGGCTGCCCCGGTGTCCACCACGGCCTCCCCTTCAGCCAACCGTCCTGAATGAGGCTGTGATCCATACGCCAGCTGACGGCGCGGTGTCACTCGAGGGGATGGTGGTGATGGCGCCGACGGCCCTTGCTCATTTTCTGGCTGCTCTCCCTGGTGTGGACAATCTCTCTCCAGGTGTCCCGGCTGGCCACACCCCCAACACACGGCACTTGGTCTTCGCTGGCGTCCTTCGGCTGGCCTTCGGTCTCCAGTGTAGCAGATGTTCTAGACATTGGGGTAGCCATCACGTTGGCTGCCTCCATCTGCAATGCTGCTGTTTGCGCCTTGTGGATGGTCTTGTAGTCGCCGAGCATTAGGTGCGACGTATCTCCCCGTCTCATATTCCGTCGATGAAGGTGTAGGCGGCTTCATGGGTAAAAAAAAAAAAATTTAAAAATATTATATCTGCATTACCAATGCTTTGGCTTCTAGAAGCTATACCAAAGCATGGCATCTACCGAATTTATTCCTTTTAACTTTATTCTTTTATACTCTTACAAAACACAGTTGTGAGATACATTTTATCTCTAATTAAACTAAATAACTAAAAAACCTAATGATGCTGACTTCCAGCAGCTTACAATATAAATCTAACCTATTCAGCAATCTTATACAAATTATACAACTAGAAATTTATAAATTAATTACAAGCCTCTGCCTAAAAAAAATAATAAATAAATAAAAAGTTATTTTTATTCTTTAATAATATTGCTGACCTAACCTAAATTGGGTTTATGATATTTCTCCCTATTGATCACGAGTTGTTCCAGTTTACATCTCCTGCCAGCCTCTATCCTTCCATGGGTGTCAAAAGTTGTCATCATAGGTTTATCATCACCGGCTCCTCCTGGTCCTGAAGTAGGTTGTCATCTGAGGGTAGAAACGACTGCTTGTCCTCTAGTCCATTCAGTTACTATTCCGTCTGAATCTTTCTGACATCCTCGGTTGTTGGTGGTCCACTTATCTCATTAATAATCTATGTTGTCCTCAGTTGTCATCATCGGTTGGTCATCATCGGTTGATCATCACGGGCTCCTTCTGGTCCTGAAGTGGGATGTCATCTAAGGGTAGAATCAACTGCTCCTCCACTAGTCCATTCGATTACTATTTTGCCTCAATCTTTCTGACATCCTCAGTGGTTGGTAGTCTGCTTGTCCTATTAATAATCTATGTTGTCCTCTTTGCTTTTCTTCTAGGTATTGTTCCAGCCCTAGTCTTGATACCTTGCCTGCAAGTTCCTCTAAGAATTCACAATCTTCTTTCTTTTTAAGGATATCATCTAGTAGTTTGTCTAAAAGTTGCCTTTGTTCACTAAGTTGATCTTCATGTTTTTTGCATTCAAACCATACATGTACCAGAGTATCCTGAAGTCCACAAATACCACAATTATCTGTTTCCTTTCTCCTTATTTTCATAAAATACGTACCATACGGTCCATGTCCTGATAAGAAATGTATTAAACCTTGTTTTGTATGTAGATTATTTCATTCTAAGATGATGTATATTCGGAAAAAATTGATGTATTCTTCTTCCTACTTCACTGATTATTAAATCTATAGGCCAAATTCCTAATATTAGTAAAAGGGGCGTTGTTGCTGTTGTTCCAGTTGCTCCTGTAGATGTTAACAAAAATTGTAGCTGAACTCGCCTCATTATCTTAATATTTTTCTGACGATGAGCTCAAACAGCTGCATCATATTCCATAATTCCTATTATTATGCTGGTATGATATATCCTCACAGTTTCCAAAGATAATTTGAAGTTCTTAGTCGTCAAAATTGCCAGCTTCATCATATTACTTGCTCGATCTGATGTCTTCTTAATGTGATTATCAAAATTAAGTTTCTCGTGTAATTGAAGTCCCAGGTAGCGAAGGTCTGTCTCTCTTGATGTTCATACCATATATCTTGATTGTTGGATTTCTCTTTAACTGTCCCATAAAGATAATGTATGCAGACTTTGCCGGTGTTATTTCCAATTTAGCGCTGTTGCACCTTCCTTCTAGTTTCTCTAATATAACTTAAGCTTTACTTTCTATTTCTACCCTGTTATTTGCCTCCAAAAGTAGAACAATGTCATCTGCATAGGCTATCGCATCTTTAGTTTCTTGTAGGTCCAATAATTCATATAGGATGGGCTCTAATAAAATGGCCCAAAATAAGGGCCCTAACAGGCCCTTGAGAACATACTTTTGGCTTCATGGGATACGAATTCAGGTGGAAGGTCGACCAAGGCTTTGCTGCTATAATGCGGCTAAGCGGTGGTTTCCGAAGCGGTTTTCCAGGTCTTCCCAGATGTCCTTGGGCACCGCTGCTGTCTGGACAGCGTTCAGGTCCTCTGCTATCCCATCCCTGAAGGCGGCTATTAGCTGTGCGGCCTCTTCCTCTGGCGACCATTTTTGCTTGGTCACTGTCGAATTGGCGGCGGAAGTCTTCGAACGTTGACTTGCCGTCGTACTTTGGCGGTTTGATGCATGCAGATGTGTCGCATCCCGGCGCATCGGCCTTTAGATCCTTAATCCTTCTGCCGGCGATGTCTTCCACCATGGCGTTCAGGTACTTGCTGTTGCTGTCGGCCTTTCCCTCTAATCTCTGTTTCATATAACCTTGCCCGCTGAAATGTATCACTCCGCGTTCAGAGGCAAAGCCTCTGAAACTAGTTCCGGAAAAATTTAAAAGTAAGTGTTGTCTAGTGTCTTTAATCGACTCTCTTTAAAGTTAATAAATATGAGGTAGTTCACACCATGCTAGAAGTAAAGCTGATGCTGCAAAACTGTCTAAATGCAAATGAATAAATGTGTACCGTCATGTGTATGATGGTCGGTAATGCATTAATGTTACTAAAAGCTGCCATGTAATGTGTTAACCTAACAATTAACACTATAGCATTCATCACTGTGCCTGCCATTTGATGGTGCTGCTAAATCTTGCTGCAAGATATATGATAGTCTCTGTTCCTATAGACAGTGTTACCAAGTCAGTGATACTGAAAGTCTATAAAAGTCATTTAAAAATTTGCCATTTTTAGGGAAAATACCCCAAATTTGAAACAAAGAAAATTGCAAATTTCACTTAACATTTACAACAACAACAACAACAATAATAATAATAATAATAATAATAAAAATTATTATTATTATTATTATTATTATTATTATTATTATTATTATTATTATTATTATTATTATTATTTCAAAGAATGTTTACAGTGATAAATATGCACTACCTAAAAATAAAGTATTTTTATAAAACTTTCACTTCACATAAGTCCTCAGCCGCACTTCCATATTCCTCCATTATGTACTAGATCTGTCTGCTCCATTATCAGGGGCAAATTGTCTGGTGTACTGTGCCATTGTACCTATCAACTTAACACGGAGTCAGGTGGTTCATATGAACACATTTTCCTATGCGATTTAACCTACTTCTTAATGTAAGAATTAAACTCAGGGTATCAATATTCATCCTATTATGCAACAGTGATTATGTGTGATTATTATGTGTGATTGGGAATTTGGTAACAGTGACATCAAAATTAATTGGAAAAAAAACTATTTGTAAATGGTATTTAACACTTTGTCACTTACATTTTTATTGTTGAGGAATTAGTTTCGGAAGCCATTGCTTTCATTTTCAGCCTTGAAGGTCCGACTATCTATTGTCGTCTGCTCTCTTTTCTCTGGTGGTGGAATTATGAACTTCTTTATCAAATTATCGACTGGTGGGATGTCAAAGAACATTACTTGGGCCTTATTTTTCCATATTAATATGTTCTCCCATGTTGTGAGTTTATTACCCCTTTTAATAATTTTGAATTTGGGTCAAGGATTGCCCAAGCAAATCATTTTTATAAGACTAATGGCAGAATAATTTTTCCCACAGAGATGTTGCTGTTTCTTTGTTTATATTGTAGTATTTTTCCCCTTTGCTACAAGCATAATAATAATGGTCACCCTAAGCAAATTGTCAGCATCAATCAAGTTTCGCAGCAATCTTTATTTTTTTTTAGGGTCCCAAATAAAACAGAAAGGAAAGTATCAGCATTTTGCAATACTATATTGTCTCATTTATTTAAATGTGAGAGCTGTATATTTGATTTTGTGCTTCTATCAACTTTTGAAAAATGCTTCTCAATTGGATACTTGTTATTAAAGGTTATACTTGAATTTTATTAATCTTAAAATTACTTTGGCCTAAAATTTTAATATTAGCAGTTATTTGCATTTTGTGTAAACACTTTCATGCACAACATGTTACTATCATCTATATCAAATATTAGTTGCTTTCTCAGCATATTTTTAGCAACTTTTTAGGAAATTATTAATCATTTGCAGTAGTTTGCTTTGAGGAATCCGGCAATTTCTTGATGAACATAATGTTTTGGTTCTTGTATGATGTGCAGGTTCATTTTGTGCATAGTATTAATTTAATCCAAGAGGTAATCACAGGTAGGTTAAGTGGGAGACATAGTAGTGCACAATTGTCTTGTTGAAATAATGTGAATTTCTTGTATCAAAATATTTGTGACTCCTGTTGAAAAAGTAGTCACACTTGCAGTTGGTTAGTTCTCTAAAATAAGGTTAGCAACATAACCACTTTTATTCTCAAAAAAGGTCCTATGAGTCTTTCACCATATGCAAATTATTTCATCATGGAAGGGCAACATATGTCTGAAATACAGGATTAACAGCACTGCAATACCAATTTAGAGTACACACCTAGCCAAGGAGTTGGGATCAGGCCTCACCCAAGAATATTTAATGTAGATCTAAATTGTCCACTGTACACATTCTCTAGAGTCCAGTTATAAAATGAGTAACTATACATGAGGTTACTTGGTTGAAGCATTTACCACAGTTATTTTGTACCATATTAAATGTATGAGGGGCAATCAAATATTAACAGGCCTTTGTTTACTGCGCACACATAGAGTGCCGTATGGTTCCAGGCTTTTACAGCACATGCAGTGAGGTCGCTGGAAGGGGACAGTGGCCTTGGGAACTCGTTTGGCTCTGTCACTCAGTTACTGCTGAGATATCTGAGAGAGAGGTGCATCCAGCTGTTGCACAAAGCGTAATATTCAAGTTTCTTGTCAATGAAAATGTCGGTGCAGCTGAAATTTGCCATCGGTTACTCCAACAGTTTGGGGAAAGAACCCTTTCATGGTCCAGAGTTAAACATTGGTGCCATGAGTTTAATGGAAGGATGTGAACTTGGCCCACCCTCGCCACCCATGCACCAGCATCAACCCAGAAAACATGCAAGCAGTTCAAGTTATCATTGAGGGGGATCTCATCACAGTGCTTGAGATTTGTCAACAACTTCTCATAAAGTATGGCAGTGTCCAGTCAATCATTCGAAGGGAGCTGAAATTGAGAAAAGTGTCAGTTCATTAAGTTCCGTGGTACCTCACTGCAGAACAGAAAGCAGTGCGAGTTCAAATGTGTCGCACGCTTCTCATGCATGACAAAGAGTAAGCAGATGCTTTTCTGTACAGAATAATCACTTGTGATGTGACATGGGTGCATCATTACACACCCATATCAAAGAGGGCCAGTGTGGAGTGAAGGAGTGGAGAGCAACCGCCGGTGAAAGCCAAGTCACGACTGTCAGCAGGGAAAGTTTTGGCCACAATGTTCTGGGACTCAAAAGGTGTCCTCATTGATTTTCTTGAACAACAAGGACGACGACGAACCATTAATGGTGCCTCCTACTGTGACCTCAGTCAAGTTCGAGCTGCTTTTCGGTCAAAATGTCGCAGTAGCCCAATCAGAAATGTGTTGATTCTGCAGGATAATGCCAGACCACACTCTGCAGCAGCAATTCAGCAAAAATTGGCTGAAATGCACTGGACTGCCCTTCCACATCCACCCTACAGCCCAGACCTCTCACCATGTGACTTCTTCATGTTTAGTTGTGTAACGGGATTATATTTTCGTTCATCTTCAACTAATAAGAAGCAAGCCAACTTTTTGTAAGATCCAAGTCGAGTTTTAATCTACTGAGAGTCGTGAGATCTTTTCTCAGGTGTGGATGCGGATTTTTGGTGAAAATAAAATTTAGATGAGTCCAATTTTGTAATATATTATTTAATTATATAATATGAACTATGATTCACTCTTATCTATTATAAATATTGAATAACACTTTTTGAATCTTATCAATTTTCCTTTACAATTACAATCATCGTAACATCTTTCCTCCTTCTCCAGCAAGACACAAGATTCTAACACTTTTCTAGATTATTGATTTTCTTGTCCCCATAGCAATTCCCACCTTATCTTGTGATTGGCCGATTCACTGACACGTCATCACACCACGTCACACCACGTCACAACACTACTACTTCGGCCAATCACACAACTACATACATTTTTATATATATTTACAATTCCCACGAACATAAAAATACTGTTACAAATGCCCCTCTTCGAAATATATGGAAAATAACCAAATAAAGGAATTAACAATCTGTTTCCATATATTTCGAAGAACAGCCCCAATTAACAATTTCGTTTACAACAATGAACTGTAACATAAATATAACATACATAAAACACAACAATAAATGAACATTAATTAAAATACAACAATATATTGACATTTAACAATAATATATATGATGTGTGTTTGGAGGAATTTAGTAACAGTGACGTCAAAATTAATATAAATTATTTGTGGTTGGTTTATTGACACTCGTCACTTACTTTTTCATATATTTATGAGAGACTAGTTTCAAAGGCCCTGGCCTCCATTTTCAATCTCTTCCCAACTGGCAAATGTTGTTATCTGCTCTCTCTGGTGGTGGAACTATGAACTTTTTTGTCAAATTATCTGCTGGCGGGATTTCAAAGTTCATTACGCGATCCTTATTTTTCCAGATGAATATGTTCTCCCATGTTGTCAATCTATTTTGGTTTATCACTGCTTTTAATAATTTTGGATTTGGATCAATGTCATGGTTTTCATTCCAAAAATGAAATGCTACTGCTGACTTGTCTTCTTGTTTCAATCTGATGTTTCTAAAGTGTTCTTTGACTCTGGTTTTTAAATTTCTTTTTGTTTGACCTATGTAGCATTTTTCACAATTCTTGCAATTTATTTGGTATATTCCAGATTTGTTACCTGAAGGAATTTCATCTTTTGTTTTTGAATTTAGTAATTTTAAAATTGAGTATCTATTAGTAGGTGCCAAGATGATATTTTGTTCCTTGAATATCTTTTTAAATTTATTAAATGTTTTTGGATGATATGTGAATGAACTGAATATGCTGTTGCTTTCTTTTTCTTTAATAAATGTGGTTGTTTCCTTAATGGTTTTCTTTAGTTTAGATTTTCTAATTTTCTTCAACACCAAACTTTTGTTGTATCCGTTTTCTTCTGCTATGTGTATTATTGCTTTTTGTTCCTTGAAATATTCTTCTTTTTCCATGGGTATGTTGACTAGTCTGTGTGTAAGGCTGTTTATTATTGCATGTTTATGTGTAATTGGGTTGTGGCTATTATTTTTTATATAATTTTCTGAATGTGTTGGCTTCCTGTAAATTCCAAATTTTATTTTTGTATCATTCCTGATGATACAAAAATAAAATTTGGAATTTACAGGAAGCCAACACATTCAGAAAATTATATAAAAAATAATAGCCACAACCCAATTACACATAAACATGCAATAATAAACAGCCTTACACACAGACTAGTCAACATACCCATGGAAAAAGAAGAATATTTCAAGGAACAAAAAGCAATAATACACATAGCAGAAGAAAACGGATACAACAAAAGTTTGGTGTTGAAGAAAATTAGAAAATCTAAACTAAAGAAAACCATTAAGGAAACAACCACATTTATTAAAGAAAAAGAAAGCAACAGCATATTCAGTTCATTCACATATCATCCAAAAACATTTAATAAATTTAAAAAGATATTCAAGGAACAAAATATCATCTTGGCACCTACTAATAGATACTCAATTTTAAAATTACTAAATTCAAAAACAAAAGATGAAATTCCTTCAGGTAACAAATCTGGAATATACCAAATAAATTGCAAGAATTGTGAAAAATGCTACATAGGTCAAACAAAAAGAAATTTAAAAACCAGAGTCAAAGAACACTTTAGAAACATCAGATTGAAACAAGAAGACAAGTCAGCAGTAGCATTTCATTTTTGGAATGAAAACCATGACATTGATCCAAATCCAAAATTATTAAAAGCAGTGATAAACCAAAATAGATTGACAACATGGGAGAACATATTCATCTGGAAAAATAAGGATCGCGTAATGAACTTTGAAATCCCGCCAGCAGATAATTTGACAAAAAAGTTCATAGTTCCACCACCAGAGAGAGCAGATAACATTTGCCAGTTGGGAAGAGATTGAAAATGGAGGCCAGGGCCTTTGAAACTAGTCTCTCATAAATATATGAAAAAGTAAGGGACGAGTGTCAATAAACCAACCACAAATAATTTATATTAATAATATACATGTTTTATTATTTAACTATTTTAACAATAAGTACTCCGTTGATTACAAATCTCTTGTATCCACACTTGCTTCTAGAAATGCTTGTCTTATAGCTATGGGTAAAGGTCGGCTTTTATGTGTATAGGGAGCAGTATCATTCACTTTAAATGTGTGTGTGTATTTGTTACACAGTCCAGGTTTTGAACTAAAGGCTTTTCTATTCTTTAATATACACAATTTCAACTGTTCTTTTCTCGCTTGGTCTAAATTGTATGTGTTTTCTAACTTTACTTGTAATATTCTCTGGAATTCTATTTCTTCCTCCACTTGGCTTCCGCCGTTCTTATCTTGTATTGTATATAATTGGCAACAATGCTTTTCAAGGTCAGTTACATTATTTTGCAATCCATCAATAATCAAATTCTTCCCACAATTTTCATTTTCATCGTATTCAATATTACCATTTTCTTGCAAAAGTATATCTTCCACAAAAAACCTTTCATTATTTATATTATCCCTGTTCTCTTCTTTTCTTCCATCTTCTTCCAATAATTTTATTACTAATACATCATTTTCTGTCTTAACCTTCATTTCATGCATTTCGAAATTCAATACACTTTGCCATTCATATAATAAATCATTACCCACAATTACATCTCTTGCCAAATGTGGAATTACCAACGCAATGAAATTGAAATTCCATTCACCTATTCGGCCCTTAATTAATACTTTCATTGTTGGTTAGGTTGGTGCTATCGTTTATATTCGCATCATTCTCTGTGCTTTGTGTATCTTCGACTATTTCATTTTGATTACTTCTTTCAAATCTCACACCCCTAAAATCTCTTTGATTTGCACTAAATAAACTAGTACCTCTACCCCTATTAAAATTACTTATTCGCTGATTATTTCCTCGATAAAATCTTACATGGTTTATTTGATCATTTCTTCCAATTCTCGTCGGCTGATTGTTATGATAATTCCTTTGCACATTATTTTGAACTCCACTTCCTGTTCCGGGAATTACAGATTCATAAGTTCGTCTAGGATCATAACCTCTTCCTTCAAATCTTTGATTTCTCACGGGTGCCCCGCCCCAATTTAAACTCGTCCTATTATTCCTATTATTTGTAGGTTGTGATTCCTGTCGATTTCTTCCTCGCTCAATATGGACGTTATTATAGTTACCATCACAGGATGTAGTATCATTAATGAGGTTATGTGCTTCAAATTCGGATAATAATTCAATCATATCAGAGAAATCGATAGGCTTAGCCACAATTAAATGATTTCTGATATGTGGTGGATAATGACGTATTAGCATGTTGACAATTTCTGTCTCAGAAATTTCGGGATTGATCAACTTACTTTTGTTTGCTAATTTTAAGAAATATTCAGTCATAGAAATCCCTTTTTTAAACTCAAACCTACCCGTTGCTAACTCAACTTTTATTCTTCTTTGTCTCTCAGGTCCCCAAAATCTATTTATAAACAGATTTCTGAAAGTACTGTATGTTTCATGTGAAGCCAAAGTTAACCTTAACCACTCAAGAGCATTTTTCTTCAAACAGCGTTTTACTATTACCATCCGAAATTCATTGGGAATTCTCTTAATACGGAAATATTCTTCCAATTCCCTAAGAAATACTTTTGGATTATCACCTGATTCCTCATCAAAACTTGGTGGACTAATATCATTTAGTGAATAATGTACACATTCATTTTGACCTAGACTGTGGAGTTGTGTGTGTGAGGACATGTTCTGTGTGTTTCTGTGATAACTAATATCATTATCTGGACTCACAAAATCACTACATTCACTTACTACATCACTAGACTTCTGATGATTGCTTAATTCACCTGGTAAGTCACAATCGTTTATATTTGTAATTCTAGACATTTCTTTCCCGTTATTTACTTTTCTAGCCTGTAATGCAATTACAACTTGTGTCAATTTTCCTAAGTTATCCTTTTCTTTTTCAAAATGTTCTTTTACCTCTTTAATTTGCAAAATTACTTCTTCTTTTGCTTTACTTATCTCATCAATTTGTAACTTTATTTCCTCTTGGTGTATCTTACTTTCATCATGTTGTAATTGCATTTCAGAACAAATTACATTGATTCTTTGTTCTACTTTATCTCCTAATTCTTCTCTTTGTTTTTGTGTTATTTCTGCCTGTTGTATCCTAAATGTTTCTAACTCTTTGTTTATTTCCATTCTTATTTCTTGTTTCACAATGTCCTGACCTAACCTAGTTTCCTGAATTATCTCTCTCAACTCATTGACTTCCTTTCTATTCTCATCCTTATTAATCTCTATGATCTACATGAGCCTTTCCATATTATCCCTACACTCTTTTCTCCCTTCTCTAATCTCCTGTGAAATTTCAGATTTTAATTCCTGTTTTAGCTTCTGTAATAAATTAATTTCTAAGTTACTCACATTTTGTGCTAGTTCCTGTCTTACTCCTACATCTAAATCATTCATTTTCTTAGTTAAATCATTTACATTTTGTTCTATTTTAGAATCTAAATTACTCATTTCTGATTTTACATCTTTCATTCTAGAATCTAAATTACTCATTTCAGATTTAACATCTCCTATTTCTGATTTTACATCTCTCATTCTAGAATCTAAATTACTCATTTCAGATTTAACATCTCCTATTTTAGAATCCAAATTACTCATTTCTGATTTTAAATCATTTGCATTTTGTTCTATTTTAGAATCTAAATTACTCATTTCTGATTTTAAATCATTTGCATTTTGTTCTATTTTAGAATCTAAATTACTTAACATTCTTGTTATTCTTTCCAACATTGACTCATTATCTATGCTTAATCTTGCGTCCTCCCTATTCATTCCTACACTATCAGTAACTTCTCCTTCCACTATTATTTCTTTTCTACTCGCCATCTTTTTAACTATTTTCTGATTTCTTAACAACATAAATCTACTACTACTACTACTATTTTTTTTTTTTTTTTTTTTTTTTTTTAATTTCACTCACTTAAACCAGTTCTCGTTTTCTTCTTTCTTCTCTCTTCTTTCTTCTTTCCTTTTAAATTCTCACGGAACTGCACGATGCTTTAATCTCCTCTTCTTTATCCTATTCGAGCCCCACACGTTGCTGCGCCATTTGTAACGGGAATGTTTTCTTTCTCCATTATGGCGGTCGGTATAATACTTTCTTTCACTCCAGAATCATGATTTTCCATCGCTCTTTCTATGCTAGTCGCCATGTTTCTCCCATAAGACAGCACTAACGACGCAGTTACTCGAATATAGTTAATTTAATCAATTTTTTTTTTTCTTCTATCAAAAGTAATACTGGCTAGCGCCAAATGATAGATTCACAGATTAAGACAAAATGATATATAATTTTCTTGGAGATTTTATAATCATCGTAACATCTTAAGTCAACTTCCTCGTTCTCCGGCAAGACACAAGATTCTAACACTTTTCTAGATTATTGATTTTCTTGTCCCCATAGCAATTCCCACCTTATTTTGTGATTGGCCGATTCACTGACACGTCATCACACCACGTCACACCACGTCACAACACTACTACTTCGGCCAATCACACAACTACATACATTTTTATATATATTTACAATTCCCACGAACATAAAAATACTGTTACAGTTGACTCAAAGAAGCTCTTGGAGAACATCGTTTCACAACCAATAAGGAGGTGAAAAACTGCGTGCGCAACTGGCTCTGCACCCGTCCTCATACTTTCTTTGAAACTGCCATTAAAAACTGCCTGTCCATTGGAATAGTTGCATAGAAAAGATGGGCAAATATATAGAAAAGTAAGAAAAGTGTTAATTTCAATTATTCTTCATGAATAAATTTTCTGTAACGAAAGGCCTGTTTATTGTCTGTCCCTGCCTGTCCCTTGTAATAATTTAGGTGCATTATGCACTGATCCACATGAAATTCTTATTCTGCAAGACAAATTATCTTTTAAGAGATTTTCCAAACAATGAACCTGTATAATTTAATTTTTCTCTGTTTTTTTGTTTCTTAGGTTGGATATAAGTTTCCCAAAATTTATTATACAGATCATGGACTATTTTCTGACTTGGAATATCTACATCAGGAAGTTTTGTTGACAACTTCTTGATACATCACAAATTGAGTTAACATATACAAATGAATCCTACATATATAATGTGTCATTAAAAAACATGAGTCATAATATACTATGAGTTATACACTCATTTATACACATACTTGGGACAGTGTTGTAATTGGAAAATATGCTTAGGCAGTACTCACCAAACTGGAAAAAAGTTTAGGTGTTACTCGCCAAACTGGAAAATAACTGTAGGTGGTTCTCACCAAAAGGCACTTAAGAAATGCGGTTTGCACCGTCTGACTCTTCATTGTTATACCAAAAAGCTTTATGGCTAATATAAAAGCTGTTGCCCTTCCAGTTTTTCTTCAAAGAACAATCAATAGACATTTTTTTCTTTAATTCTAAACATCATTTCACGAATTCAGACAGTAGGCTTACAACATGTTCAAATTTTAGGTGGTGCAGCGTACTGAACCATACCGGCCCAACTACAGCACTGCTTGGGACACTAAAGTATGACTTCGACACTGGTCTCATACAGGGCAGACATACATCCTTCCCCATCTCTCTCATGGCAAACAAATAGGAAGCTCAAGTATAGAAAACAAATGTGCATCACAGAATAAAACTTATCTGAGTTAAAGAACAAAGGACTAAGTGGCGAACACTGTGACTTAATATATTTAATTGGTTTAAAATGGTTATTTCAACTTCTCATATTTCTGCATTTTCAAAATGTACAACAAAATCACTAAACTGCCTTATACTTGAAGTGATTAATCTACAATTAAATTCATGTTCTTGAAATAAATTTATATTTTGTACAGTATTTTAAGCATTCATTTCTGTGCTTTTTAAGTTATGAATAAATTTTTCTTAATAGCAAAACAAGAAATACATTAATTTTAAAATGTGATTGTGTTGTTGCAGACTCTACCCTTTATTGCGAGGTGGTGCTGCCAACAGGCATCCTCCAGCTCATTGTGGTAGCCCAGAACATATCCCTAGCAATCTGCAGTCCACCCTTAATCCTCAGCAGCCTGCTACAAGAAAACGCACCCCTAGTGGAAGATTCATGGATACAATAAATCCTCTAATGTCTTTTTCTTCTGCGGATATTGCTGATATGGATCGTGAGGTTGAAGATATCTTTAATGAATCTGAAAGTGAAGGAGAAACTGAAAAGTCTAGGAATGCTAAAAAAGGGACCAAAGATTCTCAGCAAACAAAACTTACAGAGACAGCGGATGAGTCTTCTAGTAGTTCAGCAGACTCCCTTTCAGGTTAGAACCTTAGTGATGTGTTGATACAAACATAACACTACCCCTCCCCCCTAAAAAAAATCCTTATTCATATCTCTATAATAAAAGTAGGTGATTCTTAAGAAAAAAATAGGCTGCGCCGTGGCTCAGTGGTTAGACCGCTTGGCTCTCACCAAGGCGGCCCGGGTTCGATCCCAGGCGACCGCAAAGTGAGATTTGTGGTGGACAACACGGCGTTGGGGCGGGTTTTCTCCGGGACCTCCGGTTTCCCCCGCCATCTCATTCCACCGGTGCTCCATCTTCATCTCATGTATCTGTGGCACCGCCTGCAGTGCCGTATGTAGTAAAAGCGGGCGTTAAACACTACACATTCATTCTTTAAGAAAAAAAGATGTGCTGATTCTGAAAATCGCCATAGAAATCTTCTATCCTGTCAGGTTAAAAAGATATGGAGACATTTAGGTTCTCACCTATGAGGTTCCAGATAATATATGTTACCTGATATTTGATATTTATTTATTTTTACAGTATCCATTACAAATTCAGTACAATAAAATTTAACATAGAACATGCTGTATTATACCTCCTGTACAAATACATGAAATTGCTGACCTAAGATTTACTTGCTAACTCAGGTCCCCTAGCTATAAGCCTTTGGTTTTCTTGAGCAGCTTGATGCCATTTTTTCTGGACCTTTTCTTCTTTTATCCTAATCCACTTTTCTCTTATCCTATATAAGAAATCTCCTATACATCTGTTTTTCTTTTCTGTCATCCCCGTTAGCATGCGTACCGCCAATATCTCTTTGCTCACACTGTCCCATTTCTTATCCCATATTTTTCTCCTGGAATTTGTTAGCTCCTTACATTCTATTAGGTAATGAACAGTGCTTTCTTCATCTCCACAAAATTCACATATTCCTACCTCATTACTTCTCAACCCTTTCAAGTATAATATTCCTACCCTCATCCATGCTATGCCTTCTCTTCCAGTTTTGCCACATTGGTTTATATATTTTTCCCTACCCCATTCTGTCTTTAATTGCTTATAAAATTTCAAAGATTTCTTTTCTTCTATACTTTCCCATATCTCTTCCCTATCTATATCTTGTAGTCTAGTTCTCACTTCCTTCCAAAAACCGCTGTAATTTGTCTCCTCTGCTCTCCATAGATCTCCTATGCCTATCTTTAATATCATTCTTTCCAATTCCTACAACCAACTATTTGTATTTTTAATGCTTTTCTGTTGCTTCATGCACAGATTCAATAATTCCTCTTTCTGCCTATATGTTACCTTTATTATTGTGATATAATGAAATATAGTACTACCGTTGAATCTGATTTGTACATATATCAAGGGGAAGAGGAAAGGTTACTTATTACTCATTACAGATAAGGTTTTTATAATACATCATGTTCTTTGAAGTAATACAGTGGGCCTGCATGTACAAAACTTTACAAACATTAAAGATATGTGTGAAGCAAACATTATTTAGATCTTTAAACTATTCAGTTAATTTGGTTTGTTGGTTTGTTTCAGTTTTCTTTAATTAAAGACATACAACTCATTTTGCAAAACATTAATGAACTTAGAGCTTTTTCAGTATAACTTTTTACATTGATGTAATGCCTACACAGCTCACATTCAAGAGGTCCCGTGTTTGCATCTGGGTCAGTGTGAATTATCTGCATAAGTTTTTCTCCAGGGTTTTCCATCCCTGAGACTATACATTAGCATGTATAAGCAATTGCTAAGTGGGAAGCAAATAAGGTTTCGGTTTTGTATCTGTTAAGTTCCACCACTCCTATGAATTTTACTTTCCAATCTAGTGTATAACATTTCCTTTTCATTTCTCCATGGCTGATGATAAGCAACTGAGAACTGAAAGATAAAATTGCTATTCAACAAACACCAGATACCGAAAATTATCTTTACTTCTCATTCTTTGTTATGACACTGTTCCACCGAAAGAAGTATTTGAGCTACTGTCTTTGTGTTTTGTTTCAGTGGTTAAAAGCGGCCTGCTCAACTTGCAACTTTATCAACAGCAATAAGGAAAATTCGTTTCAAGTTTCTTTTAAGATAGTGTATGCCATATGCTCATTTAACTACATAAAACTTAGTTGTATTTCACTGAAATTTAATATGTATAACTGCAAATTATGTATAAATGTATTTCTTATTTATAAGGGTCTAGTAACAGGTTTATAACCAAGCAGGATGGCCCAGAAGGTTTCGTCTGTGGCCCGCATTTGGGAGGCCTGGATTCAATTCCTGTGGCCAACCTACCTGACCCATAGGTTTTTTGGGGGGTTTTCCCAGGTCACTGGGTGAATGCTGGGTAGGCTAATTACATCCCCCGAATTTCCTGTCCCTCCATTTCATATCGATTATCATTTCACATCATCTCTTATCTGGTGGTCTCTTTCATGGTAAAAGTGTCAGTGGGTGTCTCGGCGGTGCATGGTGAGATGATATGCTCTTAGGAAGACTACTTTCTCTGGCAGATCGATTGGCAGTCTCTGCACCTCTGCTGGGACCATTTTGAGACTGAAAGTCAGGGACCTTTGGTGCTTGGCTGCTGGGCTCGTTGCTGTCCCGCAGTAGTGCAGCGTGTCCGTTGTCCTGACCTGTCAGGGGAGGTCTCTAAGTAAATGTAGGGACCCTGCCCTTTGTACTGAAGTGGCTCCTTGGGTTGGCTGCCCTGTCTCCTCTCACCACATCCTTCCTCCCGGGGATGCCCCAATTGGGGGCATAGGCACAATGGGCCCAGCATACCGAATCCCCTCTGTAGTGAAATCCTAATCCTAACATGTTTCTAAATTATATTTTTTCCAGGACCTGCAAATATTTACGTATAACTGGGTTAGGTAGAAAACAGGTTCAACTGTACCTATATATAATGGTGAATTAAGATTAATTAAAAATGTTTTACATGCATGCAATAATATTTGGTCTATATGTTTAAGGGACATGCTCTAACTTTGTTTAAAAGTGCTTGAAGGCATGTAATACCCTCTTGCACACGTATCTGCTTTCCCTCACAAGAAACCAACAATAATCCTCCATCATTACTGGGTTCTTACGACCTTGGTACCTCCTCTCCATGATGGAAATGCCCTGATGAAACCATTCCCATTGATCACTAACATCACCCAGATTTTCCATTAAAAAAAAAGTCTAAATGTGAATGGAGGAAATGGATTTTCAAATGCATTCTACAACCTATGTCTTTGTAGCATTTCAACATTTCAGACCAAAGTTTTATATGTGTATATATATATATATATATATATATATATATATATATATATATATATATATATATATATATATTGTGCCTTTGTGGGTTCGTGAAAATCAAAAGTCGAGGTTTCAAATACAAAAACTGCACTTTATTTTCCTAGCAAATACATTCGTCACATCACAATTTGCTAGCTAACCTAAAACTGTTTATTTTTTCCTCACAACTACGCTCAACTGTCTCTCATTTCCGGTAACGATCGGCTATCATTTTTTTATCGGCTTCGCGAGTCTACCACCAGGGTGACACTGCTCCCTCCTCAAGGCTGGTCGTCCCGAACAGCGCCTTCGTAGCGGGCCAGGTGATCCAGGTGTACCACCAACATCTTTCCTCGGGGCACCTTCTGGATGCGGTAGACCACGTCGTTAATCCTCTTCCTGTTGAGCCTTAGGACCTTCCTGCCGACGTCGACCGTCGCCTCGTGGCTCCTGAGGGCATCCAGTCCCAGAATCACCTCCTCAGCCACCTTCGCGACGAACACCCACAGACGCACGGCACTCCGTCCCAAGGTCAGCTCCAGCAGGGCCTCCTTCTCCACAGGCAAGGTGTCGCCCGATGCCAACACAAGCTCGTATGGTCGGCTCGGCTTCCTCGTCGGCAAACCCTTCGCCACGTCAAGTCTGATGATGGTCACGGCCGCCCCGGTGCCCACCAGCACGCGGCACGGCTTTCCTCTTACCCAGCCGTCCGCGATGAGGTTGTCATCCATCCGCCTGCTGACGGCGCGGATTGTCACTCGAGGGGATAGTGGTAATGGCGCCGACGTGCCCCTCTCCACGACGGCCCTTACTCATTTTCCGGCTGCTCTTCCTGGTGTGGGCAGTCTCTCCGCAGGTGTCCGGGCTGTCCACACCCCCAACACAGGCCACTAGGTGTTCACCGGCGTCCCTCAGCTGGTCTTCTGTCTCCGGCGTAGCGGACACTCCTCGTTCTCGACGTTGGGATAGATGCTACCTTGGCCGCCTCCATCCTTAATGCCGCTGTCAGCGCCTCGTGGATGTTTTTATAATCGCCGAGCATTAGGCGCTGACGAATCTCCGTGTGCCGTACCCCGTCGACAAAGTTGTAGGCGGCTTCCCGGTATACGAACTCCAGTGGCAGGTCAACCAAGGCCTTGCTAGCTAGCTGCTCAATCGCTATGGCTAACTCCTGCAGCGTCTCCCCCGGCTGCTGTGACCTTGCCTTTAGTTGGCTGCGGTACGCTGCGGCTAAGTGGTGGTTCCCGAAACGATTCTCCAGGGCCTCCCAGATGTCCTTGGGCGCCGCCGTTGTCTGCACCGCGTTTAGGACTTCCGTGGCCCGTCCCTGGAGGCTGGCTATTAATTGTGTGGCCTCCTCCTCCGGTGACCATCTGTTGTGCTTGGCCACTGTGTCGAACTGGCGGCGGAAGACCTCGAATGTTGACGCGCCGTCATATTTCGGAGGTTTGACGCGCGCCGATGTTGTGTCGCGTCCCGGTGCGTCAGCCTTCAAATCCTTCAGTCTCCTGCCGACGACGTCCTCCACCATGGCGTTCAGGGACTTGACGCTGCTGTCGGCCTTTCCCTCCAGGTTGTTTACGCGGTTCGCGAGGTCTTCGACGTCTTCAACCAGGGCGTTCAGGGACTTGGCGTTATTGTCGGCCTTTTCCTCTAGGTCATTGAAGCGGTTCGCCTTGTCCTCGATGCGCTCATCCACTTGGCCCATCCGCTTGCCCAGCTCCGTCACGTCATCCCTCACGCCGGCCAACTGTTCCTCAAAGTTGGCGGCGAGGACCTCGTTCGCCTCCTTCATTTCCGTGGCCAGACTGTCGTTCGCTGCCTTCATTTCTGTAGTCAATTCGGTCTTTATTTCTTTCAACTCTGCGGCCAGGTTGATATTTGCCGCTTCTGTTTTTGTTGTTAACTCGTTCATCTTCGCGGCCAAGTTGTTATTTGCCGCTTCCGACTTCGCTGTTAATTCGTTCATCTTCTGCAAAAGCATTTCCAATGCCGATTCCATGGCCATAATGTTCGGTGATGTTGTTATCCCGCTTCCTGACACCAGTTGTGCCTTTGTGGGTTCGTGAAAATCAAAAGTCGAGGTTTCAAATACAAAAACTGCACTTTATTTTCCTAGCAAATACATCGTCACATCACAATATGCTAGCTAACCTAAAACTGTTTATTTTTTCCTCACAACTATGCTCAACTGTCTCTCATTTCTGGTAACGATCGGCTATCATTTTTTTATCGGCTTCGCGAGTCTACCACCAGGGTGACAATATATATATTCCCCCCCCCCCCCCTTTGTGTTTCCAAGAAAACCATGCACCACCCTTGTAAATGATTGCCAAGCTCTTTTTCAATGAATCTCCTATTTTAAAATACATACAATCTTGGCCATACTTTCATAACTTTTAAGACTTACAGAATGGTAAACTGGAACAGATGGAAATTTGTTACCATTATGAAGTAACACAGACTTTAAGCTGAACTTCGATGATCTATAAACATTCTCCAGTTATCCAGATTATGCTCAATTCCTAGTTCACTCATTAAAACATTGATGCCTGTACAGAAACATATATTCTTTACCATAGAAAAAATATTTTCCAAATTTCTGATGTCTATTTTGAAACTGTAGTTTTTGTACCAGGTGCAAGTAATTTCTGTTGCAGCCTAGAACCTAAAAGTTCAGATTCTTCTTTTGACAAATTTAAGCCGCATGCAGAATCATTCAAGTCTACTTGTTCTATAAAATGTCTTTTACTTTCTCAGAGTTTTCGGGTTGAAAGTCTTTTGAAGTAGAGACCTCTGGCTCCTGGTACAACTCAGCCCGGGAATTACTATTGCCTTCACTATTAGTGTTCCTACTCAGTCTGAGGCAACAGGTAATTCAGGAACAGGATATATGGCAGAAGAATATTTGGTTACTGACATTCCTAGACATTCCAGATATATTTGTCATGCAGAAGTAACAATCATTAATATGATTTGTTGGTTTTTGCCCCACCATAGAGGTTTTTTTGGTTGGGAGGGACAAGAAGGGAAAGAGGATAGAAGGATCAAGGAATAACAATAGGAGTAGTGTGGGATAATGGAATTGCACTTATGGACTCCCATTAGTAAAGGTTGCCATTCTGTGCATAAATGAATACACAGGTTGTGTTGGCTTTTACTGGGTATGGTCATGACACAAGGTTCTGGCCATAGCTCAGCGAAGTGATGTGGGTGTAGAAGGGGTTTAAGGAGAGTTTTGGAGATCTAAATGTATTTGTACTTTCTGTGCACAATGGTGCTTAGGAGATCAGTAGACATGAGTTGGGCCTAGCTATGGCATGTTCATGGCTGTGTGGCTGGGTTCAGCAGGTTCTGCTTTACAGCAAATGGTAATGCTTTGAATTTGCTATGTAACTATAATCTAAGATTAGTCGTACACGTGATACAACAGATCAGATGACCATTATTTTTCGTGGTGATCAATTTGACACCCAAAGTATAAAGACTTTGTGGGTTTGTAGAATTAAAAGTCCAATTTGCCGAAATTCTAAATGTTCTTTATTTGCGTAGAAACACACTGCGTGGCAGCCAAATTACATTACATATCACAATCGACAACACCAAGGTCGATGACAATAACAAACAGCTTACTCAACTTCCACTGTTTACAACATCAACACTCTCAGCTGTTCTTTGCTTACTCACTCCCGCGACTGTTTTACAACTACTCATCACTTCCTTAAATACCTCATTCATAATCCGAGACTGTTCTGTACAATCACTAGATGTTTCTGGAATAAACAAGGCATCTAATGACGTAATCCAAATATTCTATCACCTTCCAGAAGTGTGAAACCCTATCTGGACCGGCAAGTCACTTATCTCAAGCGCTATGTTTATCTGCTTATGCAAGCTTGTTATCTACGTGAAATCTATCCGTCTGTTGTCTATTTGCGCCGAAACTTTAATGGCCATTACCGTGACAATATGCATGTTTAGTATTCTTACAAATTTTTCTTTGATTTTTGGGAGTAAATCATCCACAAATATAACATCATGGTTGGCAATCCGGGTTCTCGTCTGTGAGAACCAGACAAATTCCGACATGTTCAGTATCGCCTACCGCTGCAATGGAGGTAACATGCAATTAAAGTTGATGTTAGAGGAAGATCCGGAGTTTCTTTCAAACGTAATCACTGCTGATGAAACTTGGCTACATCATTTTGATTCTGAGAGCAAACAGCACAGCTCAGTGTGGAAATCTCCGTCATCACCAACCCCCAAAAGAGCAAAAGTGTTTGCTTCTACTGGGAAAGTTATGGTCATCTCATTCTTTGATATTCATGGAATGGTTTATCAGAATGTTATACCTGCACACACATCCGTAACTGGATAATACTACGGGGATGTTCTGAAAACATTGCACATCTATATCAGCGCAAAAGACATTTCCATGAAGCAGGCTGGATGCTGCACCACGATAATGTGCGGCCGCATAATGCCAATGTTGCTGAATATCTTGCAAAAATCAACGTGAAGTACATCCCTCACCCTGCCTATATTCCGAATTTAGCCCTATGTGACTTTTTCTATTCCCTAACTTGAAGAAACGCCTTCGTGGGAGGCATTATCCAACATCAGATGCAGTGGTGAAGGCTGCGGAGGTGATTTTGAAGGATCTCTCAAAAAATTGTTTCCAGCATGTCTTTGAAGACTGGCAGAAACCCTGGGACTAGTGCATCGCATTCAGGGGAGACTATTTTGAGAAGGACCATCAAAATTATAAGGATGAGTAAAGGTACATTGTTAGAAAGAAATTATGACCATTCTTTATTGAACAGCCCTCGTAAATTAATACATTGAATTTGATGCCATAGTAAAAACCATACTCAAAAGCATTAAAATATTGTCATCTTGGACAAATGCACTGTGTGTACCATTGTAATATAACAAATGTATACAGGAGCATTGAAACATGCTCATTAAGTCAGAGATGTAATGAATATATGGTGCCTTCATTTACGGCAATGATCAATATACTGTGACTTTGTGGGTTCGTAGAATTAATAGTCCAAGTTGCAGAAATTCTAAATGTTCTTTATTTCCATAGAAATACACTTTGGTAAACCGTTACAGTAGCAGAATTAGGTAACACAAACACAGCCTCCAAGGTCGTCTGCCACACCCACAAACAAAGAGTTCACTCTCAAAACACAGTTGCACGCCGACGATTCTCTGTTCCAATTCGATGCTGTTTACAACTCTCCGATAAACTAGCCATGGCTTCTTTTTATACACGACCATTCTTGATTCCGGACAGTTGTGGAATATTCTCTATCAATCAAGATGTCACTAGAACTTTCTAGTTATCTTTGTCTGTTTTGGCAAACCTTTTATCTCCGCATTGCATTATCTGTCCCTTATCTCCATGCTACACTATCTGCCCCTTTGTGAGTGTCAGCCGCACTTATCGAAACAATAGGCTAGCGACACTGCTCCCTCAAAGCTGGTCACCCCGAACAGCACCATCGTTGCGGGCCAGACGATCTAGGTGTACCACCAACATCTTCTCTCAGGGCACCTTCTGGATGCGGTAGACCACAGGATACTCTTTAGAACCCGGTACGGTCCTTGCCATGGTTGTTGAAGTTTCGGACAGTTTCCCTTGGTCCGTGTAGGGCGGTACAACCAGACCAGGTCATCTTGGTGGAATCCTAGCCTGTCGTATCGGGTCTTCATGCGGTCGCTCGCTTTCTGGATGTTCTGACGAGCCAACTCTTGCATGTCGTGGAGATGCTCCACAAGGTTCTCCACATATTCGGTTGCTGGCTGTTTTGCTTCCGGGGGGGGGGGGGGGGGGGCGGCTCCCAAAGCCCAGGTTACAGGGGATGCGTAACTCTAGGCCAAACATTAAGCTGGCTGGCGTCATCCCAGTGGTGTATGTTGACGAGCAGTAGGCCAGCAAGAACAGTGGCACCTTGACGTCCCAGTCTCGCTGTTGGCTGGCCACGACCTTCCTTAGGTGTTCTTCTAAGATCTTGATGTACCTCTCCACCATGCCGTCCGACTGCGCATGTACGGGTGTTGTGTGGGTCTTGTTCACCCCAAGTCTTTCCAGTGCCTCCTTCATTAGATTAGACTCAAAATTGGTGCCCTGGTCGCTGTGGAGCTCTAATGGCACCCCAAAATGGCACAATAGTTTCTCCTCGAGGCAGTCTGTAATTGTCTTCGCCTCCTGGTTCGGGATGGCATACAGTTTCGGCCACTTTTCGGTTGGTGATACTATGTGGACCAAGTAGTTGACTTCCTTGCGGAAGAGCTGGTACTTCTTCGCGTTCAGCTTCAGGTTGGTCGCCTGTAGCACCTTACTCAGATTGTCGAGATGGTCTTCGAAGGTCTTGCCGACGATGATTTCCAGATTTAACAGGCAGGCGTCATAAGACAGTTTTCTCATCACTGACTCCATGAGGCGTTGTAAGGTAGCTGGTGCGTAGAAAAGACCAAAGGGCATAATTGAACTGCAAAAGCCCTTGGCCTGTCGAGAATGCTGTCTTCTCCTTGTCTCTCAGATCTATAGCCACCTGCCAGTAACCCGACTTCAGGTCCAGGGTTCAAGAAACATTGCGCACCACCAAGGGTGTCCAGCTTGTCAATCCGGGGTAAGTGAAGCTCTCCTTCCTGGTGACAGCGTTCAGCTTCCTATTGTCCACGCAGAAGCGTAGCTCGCCGTTCTTCGTCACCAAAGGCTGTCAGACTCTTCAATCACTCCCCTGGATCTCATGTCCTCCAACATGTCCCGTACCGCCGCTTGTTTCGCCAGCGGAACGCGTCTAGGTGGTTGCCGAATAGGCCGGGCGTCTCCGGTGTCGAAGTGGTGGAGCTTTCGGTCCGTACGGCCGTAGTCGCTGTCGCCTTTGTTGAAGACGCGCTGGTATCATCTCAGCAGTTGTCGAACCTTCTGGAGCTGTTCTGCGGTCAGGTGGTCGGCCACCGTCTCCAGTAAGCCTTTCAGCCGTGGCCCCAGGTGTTGCGTCGGCACCGGCTCCTGTGTCTTGTCTATTGCTGTCACGCTGACAACGGGCTCGCACATCCCCAACTCCGTCCCGACCTGGATGCCGTTATCGGTGTCTGTCAGGTTTAGCAGCCTCACTGGCACCTCTCGGCACGGCAACAATGTCCTGGCTACAGAGTCCGTGTACAGGCGTCTTCTGGTTCAGCATCATGTTCTTCATCTGCTGACCTTCCAGTCGCGCCGTCACCACCACCTCGCTTCTCACGGGGACAGCCACGTCTTCCCTCAGAATGACCCTGCAGATTCCAACGTGTTTTTCGGGTTGCCGGAGTATCACCTCTTCTCCATTGAGCCGCAGGACCTTCCTGCCGAAGTCGACCGTCACCTCGTGGCTCCTGAGGGCATCCAGTCCTATTATCACCTCCTCAGCCACCTTCGCGACGAACACCCACTGATGCACGGCACTCCAATCCAAGGTCAACTTCAGTAGGACCTCCCCCACAGGCAAGGTGTCTCCCAATGCCGTCACAAGCTGGTATGGTCGGTTTGGTTTCCTCGACGGCAAACTTTGGCCACATCAGGTCTGACGATGGTCACTGTTGCCCCAGTTTCCACCACCACGCGGCACGGCTTCCCTCTAATCCAACCATCCGCAATGAGGCTGTCATCCATCCGTCTGCTGACGGCGCGCAGTGTCACTCGAGGGGATGGTGATGACGGCGCTTTCGTGCCCCTCACCACGCCAGCCCATTCCCGTTCTTCCGGCTGCTCTCTCTGGTGTGTGCAGTCTCTCTGCAGGTGTCCCGGCTGGCCACACCCCCAACACAGGCCACTAGGTCTTCGCTGGCGTCCCTCGGCTGGCCTTGTGTATCCAATGTAACGGATACTCCTCGTTCTCGTCGGGGTAGCCGTCGCCTTGGCCGCCTCCATCCTCAATGCTGTCGTTAGCGCCTCGTGGATGGTTGTGTAGGCAATCTCTCGGGATACGAACTTGGGTGGGAGGTCGACTAAGGCTTTGCTGGCCAGCTGCTCAATTGCCAGGGCGAACTCCTGCAGCGTCTCCCCTGGCTGCTATGACCTTGACTTCAATTGGCTGCGGTAGGTTGCGGCTAAGTGGTGGTTTCCGAAGCGGTTCACCAGGGCCTCCCAGATGTCCTTGGGCACCGCCGCTGTCTGGACCGCTTTCAGCACCTCCGCGGCCCGTCCCTGGAGGCTGGCTATTAGCTGTGCATCTTCTTCCTCTGGTGACTACTTGTGCTTGGCCACTGTGTCGAACTGGCGGCGGAAGACTTTGAAAGTTGTCGCGCCGTCGTATTTAGGAGGTATGACGCGCGCAGATGTGTCGCATCCCGGCGCGTCGGCCTTCAAGTCCGTTAACCTCCTGCCGATGTCTACCACGGCGTTCAGGGACTTGGTGTTGCTATCGGCCTTTCCCTCTAGGTCGTTAACGCGGCTCGCCAGGTCTTCGACGCGCTCGCCCAGCTCCGTGACCTCCTTTACCCCGACCAACTGCTCAAATTTGCTTCGTTCGCAGCCTTCATTTCAAATAATTTGGCCTTCATTTCCGTGGCCAGGCTGTCGTTTGCGCTTAAGTTGCAGAAATTCAAAATGTTCTTTATTTCCGTAGAAATGCACTTTGGTAAGCCCTTTCAGTAGCAGAATTATCTAACATACACAAATACAGCCTCCAAGGTCGTTTGCCACACCCACAAACAAAAGAGTTCACTTTCAAAACACAGTTGCATGTCGCCGATTCTCAGTTCCAATTGGACTCTGTTTACAACTCTCGTGACGACTCTCTGATAAACTAGCCATGGCTTCTTTTTATACACGACCGTTCATGATTCCATACGGTTGTGGAATGTTCTCTATCAATCAAGATGTCACTAGAACTTTCTAGTTATCTATGTTTTGGCAAACCTTCTATCTCCGCAGTGCACTATCTGTCCCTTATCTCCACGCTACGTTATCTGCCCCTTTCTGAGTGTCAGCCGCGCTTATCAAAACAATGGGCTCGCAACAATACAATACCTTCATTTATGGCAAGGCTAAAGACAAAAATGACAAGAGTTGCACAAAACTATCTTTGTCACTAGAATGTTAGTGCAGTACTAACATACAATCACTTTTACACACGCACACTCACACACGTTAGCATGTCAGTTTAATGTTCATTTATTTCTCTATTGCATGCAGCAACTTGCGTTACCCAAATTTGTCAACATTCACTGCTGTCAGACCAATGCTCACTTCTAACTAGCAACTGAATTGAACAACTGCAAGGTAGCTTTTGCACACTCCTTTTGCCTGTGGCTACAAAACGATATTCGGGAATCAAGATCTGTCAAATCGAAGGAACAGAACACTGTTAAAGTTAAATCTTCCAAATCTGCTGAAATAAGAGGTCTAGAACACCAGTGCAGGACAACAAACAGGCTACTTCTGGCTCATGACATCAGTGACTGTTCTTGAATGTTCCAATTTTTGCCTCTCTCGACGGCAGACAAAACATGGTGGAATGAGCTGACACTTACTTGATCCTTTTGCAATAGGCATTCGTTGCCATTGTGACAGTTGGAGGCTCTGTGTCCTACAGTGCCAGTGAACCATGCATACACATGGTTCACGGTTTTGCTGAGTGGTGGGGAGAAAAAAGAACTGAAATATTAAAAAATCAATCAGCCTTAAAAGCACCCACACAAAGTTCCAAAGCATTCCTTGTCAAGAATCTGAGCTGGACCATATTTCCAGCTTTGTTGTAATGCAAAGACAAAGTATGATATGCATCACTCATCATACCACAGAAAGTAAGTTTAGGTGAATGAATAAAGCAGCTCTCCATAGGGGAGATCTGGAGATAAAAATTGCAGTTTCTGCTTAAAACAAGTGGCATGTAAAAATACACTTAGTAAGCAAGCAGACTGCATTACAAACAACAAAAATAGCTTATTTTTGTGTTTTTGAATTCTTTATCATTATCTGAAATGTCTACTTTTTCCAGATTATTCAAGGTGATAAATTTTTTTTTTTAACACAAATTTTTGCTATTATTTGCCAAGAAATTAGAAGCATTTTATTCAACAAAATGAGTTTTCCTGTGTATGACATTTCATTTCAATGTTTGTCTTACAATCATCTCATTCATAGAAAAAGAAACATTTTTTTCACTACTAATTTGTATTCATTTTAGGTGAGCTTCCTCGTGGATGGCGACACAAACGCAAAAGAACAGCAGCTGGCACTGCTACAGAATCAGACCAAGAGGATGAGGATGATGACTCACCAAGTGTGAAGTTTCGAAGAGGAGAGGAGCTGCCTAGTGATCTGGATCTCGGAGATGAACAGAGCATTGGAAGTGATGATCCACCTGATGAAGTTGATGATGGAGAATGGAATATGATGGGTGCAGCTTTAGAGCGAGAATTTTTGTCTGGCGATAATTAAAATTTACCAGGTATGCAGGTCATCAGCAGTAACATAGTGTAGTTCTGCTAAACATCTCTTTTCAATAAACATTATTTTAATATTCGTCCAACAAGTGAAGTACATTTTTTGGAGAAACTTTCTTTTGTATGATGCGAGAATATTTTCTAAGTCTAAAGGTGCACGTATATGCATGCGCAAGCAAACAACCTTCAGGTTTTTGCGTTGCAGCCAACATGAGAAAGATATGTATTACTTGTAACCAACCTCTGCAAAAATGCCCCAGACATCTGTCCTACACCGGTGAAAAAAGACATGTGGATGCAATTAGCGCAGTCAGTTTTGGAAAATACTAACCCTGTTTCCTCTCAGATTTTATTGCTTTACAAAAGAGGCTTGCTGTCAAGCAAAAGTACCTATTGTACTGTTAGAAGTGCAGGCTGTTTCTTCTGTGCGTTCTTCAAATATTTACGATCATTCAGTATGTTGTTGAAAATCAGAAAATGGCTTGACAAATCAGTAAAATGTATGAGCTCGCGGATGCTCACATTTCTGAGTATTTGTGACAGAATGATTGCAAAAAGTCAACAGACCCGTTTAAAGAATTAATTGAAGACATTAGGCAGGTCTACCCTGTAGTGTAATGATTGCACTTGCCCACCTCGGTAGCATAGATGGTATTGTGACGTAGACGGCGAACTCGCGTTGCCGATCGATAATGCGGACTGGCGATGGTGGCAGGGGGGACGTAAGGGGTGGCACCTCCTCCTACCGCGCGAAGGTGCTCAAAGGCTCCAGAATGATTTCCCCCTCCATAATGGAAGAATCGGGAGATTTCGGGGCGATCGATACAAGCGAGGCGACGGTTAGTGGAGCGGAGGACGTCGCGGTGTGCGGACGTGTAGTGAGTTGAGTGAGTGACCGTGAGCCGGGCGAATGTGTAGTCGAGTTGAGCGGACGGGTAAAGACGAACTGGCAAGGTTGAATGGTGTAAATTAAATTGCAATTGTGTACGTGCATCGGAACGGTAACGGACAAACTGGTAAATTGTAATTGTGTATAGTAAACTGTAATTGGAATAAGGTGGAAATAAAGAACATTGTTAAGTTTGTGTAATTGGACTTTTTATTTCACGAGCCCACAAAGTCATGCCTGCCTCACGTTCAAGAGTTTCCAAGTTCGAATCTCGGTCAGGGTGAGTTACCTGGATAATGTTTTTTTTTCCGGGGTTTTCCCTTATCCTTAAAGATGAATGTTGGGTAGCTCTAAGCTCCATGGACCCCGGACTCATTTGAGCATCATTTCACCAATAGCCCGCCTTGGTAGCGTAGATGGTAGCATGTCTACCTCACGTTCAAGAGGTCCCAAGTTCGAATCTCGGTCACTGTGAGTTACCTGGATAAGGTTTTATCCGGGGTTTTCCCTTATCCTGAAAGATGAATGTCAGGTAACTCTAAGCTCCATGGACCCCGGACTCATTTGAGCATCATTTCACCCATTTCATTCATCGTTCAATATGACGTAATGTTGGAGGACGTAAATTATAAGAAACAAAAACAAAAAATTTCACCAATATCATTCATCATCCAATATGACTTAACGTTGGAGGACTTAAATTAAAAAAAAAAAAATGCACTTAGCGTTTAGACAATGGGATAGTTATGTTTGATGTAATTAGTTAGCTAGTTGGTAAAAATTAGGAGTTATTGTGTGTGTTTGGTGTAATTAGTTAGCCAGTTAGTGTAAATTAGGGACAACTGTGTGTGTACAATTAGTTAGCTAGGTGTTGCAATTTAGGTACTACTTTGTGTTAATTTGCTAGATAGTGTAATTTAGGTACAAGTAAGACTGTTGGCAGCATTGCGTACAGTGGAGAAACAAAGATAGTTTAGTTGCACTGAATTCTTCAATATGGCTACATATGCAGTAAGTAAATAAACAATAATGTTAAAAGCATGCCCTCCAGCACGAAATTGCACTAAAAAGTAAAGAAATTATATTAAAAATCATGGTTGTATATAAAAACATCAAAAAGTGTGAAGGACTTAGAAAAAAATCGCTGCATCACATATTAGAAAGAAGAGCCCATTTTTTATATAATTTTGAGACCAACTTTGCTCCATATATTGCTAGTGTTTCCCTAGAACATGTTTCATTGGGACCTTCCTAACATCCTCAGCTTATGGTCGACTGTTGAATTTTGATTTGGTGAACTCGAAATTTGGGCACACAAGTGCACATCTCCAACTTACAGGCAAATCGTATAGGTTTCATAGGAAATTCCATTTTTGCAACACACAAGACATTTTCAAAATGGACACAATGTTTTTGCTGTGGATGGTATCCTCTGAATGCTATAGTACTCAAGCGGTGAGCTATTGATATGCAGAGGTCTAGTTTGGTAATTGTCTGGCATAGGTTTAGAACCTCTCTTAGAGCCTTTGTATTTGCATGTTTTGGCAAACCAATATGATTTTGATCTAGTGTTCCAATTACATTTGTTTTTCATTTCTTTAAGGCCATAAATAATTTAGTGAAGCTGTCCCTGTTATCTAAATATACAATGCTACCCTGGTCAAGTAGAGGTTCCATCGGGTGAATTATTATGAAGCCAGATAACCACAAATCTTTGTCTCCAGTTATATCAGTCCCTTGACCAGTGTGTTGTAGCTATTGTATTGAAGCTGTTTTACTTTCACATACATCAAAATTCTTAATGCCATATCTGGCCCTCTTTGTTTTGATATATTGCTTCCAATCTTAATAAATAAATAACTTAATAAATATGGAAGACACAAATATGTATGTATGAAGCATTTTTACAGAATTTAATTATTTAAATGTCCCGTGCTGTGTATTGGATATCCATTACCGGTCCATGCAGGTTTAAATGGCCTTCGCTTAAGTGGTTAGGAGGCTTGCTACCTGTTCTGGTCTTTAGAGTATTCAGGTGATAGCCACAGAGAGTTCTGTGGATGGAGTAACATTGCAGGAAGTTCTGTTGCATTTAGAACTAAAAAGGAACACAAAAAAGTCCAGCTACTAAATAATATGAGTATCAGAATTCATTGTGTGGTTGTGTGGTTTCAGTTTCTGAGTATAACAAGCACAGTGGCATGGAAACATTTCTGGGTTCATGTGCAATCTCTTGAGAAGTTATCCTAAATGTGATGGGACCTCATTGCAGGAAAGACAAAGTAATGCATATCAGGCAGGCATGGCAGATACTTGATTATACATCTTCATTCCACCAAGTTATCTGAAGTTCTTTTCAATATGAAACTTAAACATATTTTTTAAACTGTGTATCTCTATGTACTTTTAAATTTTTATTGTCTTTCAAGTTATATCACTATGCAAATGTATTCTTTTCAACAGAAAGTGAACAATGTAAACTTAATATATAGAGCCTAATAACATATATCCACACTTTTCATGAAGTAAATCATTTATGCTGAAGCTGCATAATCTTGAAAAAGTACAGAGATGCACGTTTCCAATCACAAATTTTATATTGCCATATTTCAGCCTACCAAGAGGAGCTGATTCAGGATAACAGGAGGATCATGTTATGATATGTGATGGTGAGTATCATTCAGAAGTGCTCGTTACATTGTCCACAATATTCTGTAATACTGGAAAGGTTGATCCCAGTGTTTTCACAAAGTCTGTCCAATCAATGCAACAAGTATATGGAGGCAAGTCTGCAACTTTTGTAATGGTTCTTCACAGAAGCAAACAGTTTCCTTTGCCGTACTGTCATGAGTGATGTAAGCTAGATCCATCACTGCACTCGTAGCAGTAAATTTGTCTCATTGGAGTGGAAATACCTTCCTTTCTAAAGACAAAGAAGTTTGAAGGGTGACACCATCTGCCGGAAAGATGATGGTCAAAGTGTTTAGGGATGGTGCAGCTGTTGTACTCTTGGAGTTTTTTTAAAAGAGGGCACACAGTGATCACTGATCGATTTTGTTAGACCTTGACAGAATTGTGTAAAAAAGTCAGGAGGAAACTGTCAGGACTTCTCACCAAGGGTATCAGTTTTCTTTATGACAGTGCATGACCTCACACAGTCCATCATCAGGCTCTTGAAGTTTCACTGGGACACCATTGACCAACCCACCCTACAACCCAAATCTTGCTCTAAACGACTTTCACCTTTTTCCTCACTTGAAGGAGCAACTTGGAGGCTGATGATTTGCTTCAGACAAAAAAGGGAAATGCGACAATGGTCCTGAATACACAAAGACAGAATTTTTACCAGGAGGAAATATTCAAACTCATCCTGCAAAGTGATCAGTGTGTAAACAACATATGAAGAGAATTTTAAAAATAATTAATGAATGTAATGTTGGCTGTAGTGTACATATTCCTGCAGATTTTGTAACCTTAGTTTTAATTACCCCTTGTACATGTTCCACAGAGCTGGATGTAGCAACTATTATGATGCACTTGAACTTAAAGGTCTTAAGTATAATAAAGTTATCTTAAAAGTGTGTCAATTTCGAGAAAATTTCCTAAAGTGGGTGTATTGTCATGTGACATAATGGTCAAGCTGAATCAAATGAAACCCTAATGCATGTCTTAGCATGAATGATTTTTTCTTTGAGAATGTGCTAATTGCACTAATTTTATTTTTTTTTTTTTCCAGGTAAATGCCATTGAAGATAGGAAGTTTTGGTAAACTGCTTTGTGTTCAGGTATCTGTTGTCATCTTAATGAACATTATTGTTATTAAATTTAATTTATCTTGAACATAATTCAATCCTTAAAATAAATTGGAATCCTAAAGCTGTGCTGTAAAATATTAATGTATCATTGAAGCAGTACTTAAAAGTGCAACACGTCACAAACTGTCATTACTGCATATGTCTTGTATTGTGTAAAACCTGGAGAGTGATTTTTTAATAAACCCATTATAAATCATATTTCATTTGCTTTTGATAGTATAGTTCTATTGTTTTTTCTAGTCAGTGTGTGCCAACTTTGATGGTTTTCTTTTTCTCTCCCCAAAATATAGTACAAGTTAAATACATGTTAAGTCTAGCATTATCTGATAGCAATGTTTGTTATTGTAAATTGAAGTGTTCAGCATGCATTGATAACCTTTTTTATGTGAAGTGCTGTTCAGAAATGTATTTTAAATAGTGAGTGAAGGTGCTGTAATGAGATAACACTCGAGTAATATGGCAACTAATTTTAGAACTAGTGGAAAAGTGATAAACTTAATTATTTTTAATGGCAGTGCTAGAATGCTGAAGATATCTCTGGCCATAATTACTTGCATCAACATATAAGGCAGTTTGGATACTGTGCAAATTGTGAATTTATTCTGGAACCAATAATTTATTTAGTGACGTCCAGTGTTTATTTTAAATAAGTTTTAAACATCCAAGGCAGTTGTAAGTATCATTAATGTTGAATACATAACTAAATGCTAAATTAGTTTTTGTTTTTGAAAGCAGCAAGTGATAGTGTTCATTACATGTTTTGCTTTATTACAAGCATAAAATGCAGTAGTATTAGCTTAAAAATACATGGATACCATATGGCTGTTGCTCATGATTTAATGTTTAAATTTTATGGTTTTAATCTATATTTGGTACATAGAATTACCTACATAATGCAGTTACTAATTAGCCATGGTATCTTGGTAGCCGTACCAGAGACTCCATTCTTTTTTGTTTTGATAGGTACATATTATGCTTTATTTGATCTAGAAAGAACTTATATGACAAATTTAAGCAGATTAAGGTTATGTTCAGTTTTGTTGATATGTGTTTCTGCTCTTAACACCCATTTAATGGAACTAAAAATTCATTTACAGACATTGGGTATTATGGTGAACATAACTGAAATTAAATGCTGCCCTAATACTATCCTAACATTTTAACTTATCACACCTATTTATAACATTTAACTGTTTTAAAATGAGTTTACCTTGATAATTTAGAGGGTGCAAGATTTTGTCCAAATGGTTCCTATATAGTAAGCAAGAATAACATTACAGCAGTAATTGTGTTTTAAAATTAGGTGACAGATTGCATTCAAGATACTGATATAATCATAAAGCGATAAAAAATGTTATGAAGAAACTTGAGAAGGTATCAGAATTCAATAAAATGTATTTCCACCAGCCATGAAAGCCTAAGCATGTACATCAGGAATCAGAATTTTTCCATGTTAAGTATGTCTGACTTAACATAGAAAGTTCGACCAACTTGAAGCGCTGATGTTAGTAGATTTGAACACCAAACCTTCAGCATCTTTTGCAAATAAACCTGCTGAGCTGCCTTGATCCTTATCCACTGAACTCTTCTTGTCTGACTCACACACAAGGCATTAAAAAATATGTAAGAAAATCTTATAGTGGTCACTTTCTATGCTTTAACCACTTATTACAGCTGAGTTACTGCCTTTCTGCTTCCAGACTACACATATTCTAAAATATTTATAGGTTACATCGTGTTATAAATGAAATCAAAGCTTCCTAACATCTCTCTTTGTTACCATGCTAAATAAACTATCTTGCAACTGGTTACCCTAGGTCAGTGGAAGTTTATGATTGGACTAGGGATGTTACTACATTTGTAACCAAATGTATTCTAATTAAAACACATGGCAGACATGCACCTTATATATGAACCAACAGCAGTGAAAATAGAGCAAGATGTGTGTAAGTTGAACAGTTTATATATATATATATATATATATATATATATATATATATATATATATATATATATATATATAATTAAAATTATACAATGACTTGACTGAGACACTCTGTACTTCACATACCACAAATTTTCTTACAACACATTTCGCCTTCAAATTGTTGACAATTTCTTGATAATGTCTTCAAGTGGAGGTGAAACGCATTGAAAGAAAATTTGTGGTATGTGAAGTACAGTATGTTTCAGTCTACTCATTGTACAATTTTAATTATTACCTTACTTCAGTGTTAATTCCAATTTAACATTTTCAAATTTTTAATAGATGTTTACTGAATAGTAAGATGTTACAGAGAATGTAGGAATAATTGTGTTGAAACAAATGTTTTGAGAAAAGTACATCACATTGTGGAATACATCAGATGCATGAAAATAATTGCAAGTGCAATGAAAATAAAAACCATGCTTTTCGTAGAATTTTTCTCTTCTCTTTTAGAGTTTCCAGCAAACTGGAAGGTCTTGAAAGGGCATATATTTGCAAAGTTGTCTAGGGAGTATTTAAATAATTGGCTTTTGTCAGGAAAATTGGCTGAAAGTGACAATCCAGAGTTTTAGGAATGTTTGATGATGATGTGCCGTGACACAATGAATTTAAAGCCCATTAAATTGTATAGAAGAAGTTTTCCTGTTAAATACTGATAGGTATCTTAATAAATACTGCTTAAAGGTTTATGTTGGACAGCTCAAGAGAAACAATTTAATGGTAGCCTCTGAGAATTCAAAGTATTTGACTTTACAGTAAACTAAAGTACTGTCAACCTTATAATGGAAATTACTAAACTACAGTTTAGTAAATCAAATCTAGTTTTGAAACAATACAATCTGATTGAATAACTTTCCAGCAGTAATTATTGCATTTATGTACTTAATGGGCAATTGTATTGACAAAATCAGCCATTAAAGCACTAAGACAATTCTAAAGATATGCACTAGTGGAATACAATGGTCTCTGCCCAACCAAGCATTATTTATTAATCTATAGATGAGTCGTATTTATTACACATCTGCTTCACTTACGTACCTATTTTGAGAACATGTTTCGCAAATCATCGTTTGCATCTTCGGCTCTTATGCGACTAAAGCTTGATCCAGTGGTATGGGTAATTCTGGAGTTGCTGCTGCCATCTGTTGATTTAGTGATGAACTTAATGTGGGATTCTCTTCTGGTGGGACTTGGTTTTTATGTTTTTTCTAGGTATATTCTCTCCCATATGATGAGTTCACTATGTTTTTGTACGTATTTTAGTAATTCGGTGCTATCTTCAATTTCATGATTTTCAGACCAGAAATGAGCTGCTATTGCGGACTTATCAATATTTTTGTATCTTAAGTGCCTGAAGTGTTCTTTCTTTCTAGTGCCTATGTTTCTTTTTGTCCTCCCTATGTAAATTTTTTCACAGTCTTTACACTTAATCTTGTAAATGCCTGACTTTTCCTCTGGTTTTATCTTATTAGTATTATTACTGTTAAGTAGATTTTTAATGTTGTAATTGTTTTTTGGTGTGAATGTTATATTGTATTTCTTGAATATTTTTTGGAACTTTTTTGTGGCCCAGGGGTGGTAAGTAAATTTAGCAAATCTAATTTCTTGTTTTATTGGTGTGAGAGCTGTGATCTGTTTTAATCTCGTTTGAAGTTTGAATGATTTTAGTTTGTTATCTACAAGGTTAATAAATACGACTCATCTATAAATTAATAATTATTTCACTTCACTGTGGTGTTCCAATACAGTTAAATCTTGATACAAGCATTATTTGTTGTAAACTCAACCATTGAGATTTTGCAAGATAATATTTGTAATGTCAATAACACCAACTATCATATCTTTACCATGTATATATTTTAGGAACAGTTGCTGGTATTATTATGAACAGAAAACAATATCCCAAAAGTAACCAGAGTGCTGTATAATGGAGGGAAATGTCACATTTAGCTAATGACTAATAACTTGTTGGTCAGGTAAATACAATATTGTGATCATTGAATGTCACAGAAGTTAGGTCACACTTATCGTAGTGGAGTACTTATATCCAGATTTATTACTTTGAGTTATATAGCATTAATTTTCTGCTAAATATGAGTTATTATGAAGAATGAACAATTATTTTTTTTTTATCTATTTATTTATCCAGATTTATTGAACCCTATTTTACACAGTGGTATATTAGGGTTAGAGTTGATACATAAAAATATACAATTTTAACAAAAATATTTTAAATACTAGGAGGAAGAAAATATATTTTAATCTGATGCATATTAATTTAACTATTTCAGACATTTAAACACTGAGTTTATAAACATCCTGAAGTACTTATACTGTTGTGGCTTCATTAGCAAAGATGTGAGCGGAGCAGAAAATTCAGTTCCTAGAGAGTCTAGCTTGAATATTAATTCTTGTCCTTCTCTCCAGAAAATGGGACAACAGAAAAGGAGATGAACCACAGTTTGAAATTCTTCACCACACATGCACTTGGGGTTGGATGTTAAGTGTAAGCGTGATAAGTATTCACCAAATTTACCATGTCCAATTAAAAATTGTGTCAAAACAAAATTTGGTACAAGAGTTTCACATTTTCCTCTGTCATATACACTAGGGAAAAATAATGTTTTTGTTAAACTTCCATTTGGAGTTGTTAGCCATTGTTGGTTCCATTCTTCAAGAAAATGTTGATGTATTATTCTCCTTACAGTAGAAATAGGACATAAAGAGTATGTCACAGGAAGATTGGATTCTGCAGCCTTCTTAGCCAAGCAATCAGCTCTCTCATTACCTAAAATTCCACTGTGTCCTTTAAGCCATCCCATGCAAATATGTCCTGGATGGTTTTGAAGCAAGGTTCTGATTTCATGTGCTAATGAATTTAAATTGTATTTATCATTAATAGCAAGTAGAGCTGATTGTGAATCACTAAGAATACGGACACTGTTCCCATTAACAGTACACCATTTTATAGCTTCTTTAATTGCTAAGAGCTCCGACTGGAATACAGAACATTCAGGTGACAATTTAAACATGGAGTGACTTAGTTCCGTTTGGTTTTCATAAACAAAAGCACATCCTACTGCAGATATATTATCTTCAAATTGGTAACGCAAACCGTCTGTATATATGTAATAATCATGAAAATTACATATTTCCTTTAAACATGTTACAAAACTGATGGGTGTCCTGCTGTGGTAGGATGCTCCGGGATTTGTAGTTTTAAGTGAGACAGATAAGACGCACATTCACGTTCATGTCTTAAATTCATAATAGTTGCTGTTGATAAACCAGTGAGAGCCAAAGGTTCAATGTTAGCTATAATCTGAGCTGCATCAGTGGAGATTGTATCATATCCTCGAATTATGCGAAGGAGGAATCCCCTTTGAATTTGAGCAAGTTTTTCAACTGCCCATTTTTCATTAAGAACATCCTGGAATGCAGATACACCATACAAAATTAGGGGCACTACAGCACCTAGATATATAATTTTAAGAATACTAGAATTCAGACCCCAGGTGGGTCTTGTTGTTGTTGCGAGGGCACCATGGAGCTTGCTGGCTCTTTCAGCAATATAATCAAAGTGTGATCGAAATGTTAATTTACAATCCAGTATAACGCCAAGGTATTTTACCGTAGATACCACCTTCAAGTCGACGTTATTCATGGTAAGAGTAATGGGCTCCATTTTTCTTCTTCTGGTGACAATCATCGCCAAGGTTTTGTAGGGATTAAACATAAGTTTATTTTTAATTCAAAGTATAAACTTGAAAGAAGCGTAGGGACAGTGAAGCACAAACTAGTACAAAATTGAATCGAGAATATATTGACACATTGCTTCACTCACCTGTTTATTCACAGGACATGTTTCAAGAGCTCTTGCTCTTATCCTCAGCTGATACTCGACTAGTGCAAGTTGTAGTGGTTTCTTCTTTCTCCGTATTGTCAATAGATGGCGTGATGTACTTGTCAAAGATGTCCGGTGGTGGAGTTTCAAAATTCATGACTCTATGACGATTTTTGTTAATGAAGATTTTTTCCCATACGGAAAGGTCTATGGGGTGATTAACATATTTTATTAGAGATGTTTCCAAATTGATGTCATGTCTAGTATTCAAAAAATGAAAAGCCACTGCTGATTTTTCTGTTTCACCATTTTTAATGTTTCTCATATGTTCTTTAGTTCTGATGTTAATATTTCTTTTTGTTTTTCCTATATAAATTTTAGGGCAAGTTTCACATTTGATCTCATAGATTCCTGGTTTTTCTTTGGTAGTGATTGAATTTTTGGGAGGGCCTTTTAACAAATTTCTGATATTAAACCTATTTTGAGGTGCAAGAGTTATGTTGTGTTTTGAGAAGATTTTGTGGAATTTGTTCCATCAGCCTATAACAAATTCCAAAAAATCTTCTCAAAACACAACATAACTCTTGCACCTCAAAATAGGTTTAATATCAGAAATTTGTTAAAAGGCCCTCCCAAAAATTCAATCACTACCAAAGAAAAACCAGGAATCTATGAGATCAAATGTGAAACTTGCCCTAAAATTTATATAGGAAAAACAAAAAGAAATATTAACATCAGAACTAAAGAACATATGAGAAACATTAAAAATGGTGAAACAGAAAAATCAGCAGTGGCTTTTCATTTTTTGAATACTAGACATGACATCAATTTGGAAACATCTCTAATAAAATACGTTAATCACCCCATAGACCTTTCCGTATGGGAAAAAATCTTCATTAACAAAAATCGTCATAGAGTCATGAATTTTGAAACTCCACCACCGGACATCTTTGACAAGTACATCACGCCATCTATTGACAATACGGAGAAAGAAGAAACCACTACAACTTGCACTAGTCGAGTATCAGCTGAGGATAAGAGCAAGAGCTCTTGAAACATGTCCTGTGAATAAACAGGTGAGTGAAGCAATGTGTCAATATATTCTCGATTCAATTTTGTACTTATTTTTAATTCCCCATGAGTGTATTATTTTAAGTGCTTCATTAGTTCTTTCTTCAAGGATTTTAGCATCATTTGATTTAACAAGTAGTAAAGCATCATCTGCATAAGCAAAAATACTACAATCTGATGGTAGTTGTTGCTGTAACAGATCATCATACTGTATAACCCAAAAACCTGGACAACACGCAGATCCTTGGGAGCAGCCACGTGTAACTTCCTTTATGATGGTTTCTCCACTTACAGTAAGCAAGGATATGTGATCTTTAAAATAATTCACGATTAAATTGTAAATATTTTTTGGGCATTTTTTAGTTTTCAATTGATGTAAGCTCTTGGACCACCAAGCATGATCAAAAGCACCAGTTACATCTAAAGAGACTAAAACACCAGATTGTTTATTTAGGTATACATTTTTCATCCAGTCTACTACCTTATATATTGCCATTTCAGTTGATTTTTGAGCCATAAAACCAAATTGAAGATCACTAATTGAACCATCGATCAATTACAAGTTTTTCTAGGCATTTGCCTAGCAGAGGTAGCATGCTTATTGGTCTGTAAGCAGCAGCAGTCATTTTATTATTTACATGAGTTTTGGGTATAATTTTCACAATTGAAATTTTCCACTGATTTGGGAACACACCTAATTCTAGACATTTATTGTAAATGTTACTTATGAGAGTTGGATGTATATAATGCACATGTTTGATTATATTGGCACTGAAAGCATCATGTCCTGGAGCTTTACGGTCATTTTGTTTTAATATTATTCATTCCACCTCAGGATAAGTAAAAGGAAAGTCATCCGATGTATCAGGTTCAGTTTCCACCTCATGTCGGATCCTTCTTTGGTGGTCATCATCTTCAGTATCATCTGGGAAAAATTTTCTCGCTAATACATTTGCAGTTTCTATTGCATTAGCAGTGTACCCGTTTTCAGTCTGCAACGTTGTTAAAGTATTATTTAAGCTTTTTGAATTCCGTGTATATTTATACACAATGCCCCATGGATTGACTTCTTCTGTACAGAATGTTTTCCAGCTGGTGAATTTTGCATTTAAGATCATTTTTTTTATATTCAGCTCTTAGCATAAAGTAAGTCTTTTCATATTTTATTCGCAGTAGCTCGCATTTGGCACGTTTGAATCTTCGTTGACTCGCCAACACTCGTTTCCTCATTATTATAAGCTCAAGAGTTCCACCATCCCAGTTGGTAGAGAAAATTATAAATTTGCAAAATTAGCTTGCATTCATGACTTGGATGGAGTGCTAAAATAAAATAGTGATGTTAGCAATTTTAACTTTTTCTTGCAGTAATGCTGAATGTGTTTTCCGTATTGTGAGGAAATCATCTTCCTCAAAAGATTTCTTTTTCTTTGAAATCTGTAAATATCACCTACAACGTTCCCCTTTAATTTGTGAGATATTTATTAACTGCTGTTATTAAAAAATGTTATCCATTACACTTATTTTTCCTAATACCTACTTAGAAATCCGATATCTTTCCTTCCTCTGCCCAATTTTGTGCTTCTGCTAAGACCCCGGTATAAACTTTGCCTAATAACAAGCTAATCTCTGTGTAATTCACTGGATTATTCACATCTCCTTTATTCTTAAGTATTGGCACCACTCTTGCTGTTTTCCAGCTCCTATTATGTACAGTACCCCCTTCAAAAATTGAATTTAGTAACCTATCAGTCTTAATCTGCTCTCATTTCTACTCTATGCTTTTGAAAACTTTCCTCGAGGAGCTCCACTTAGTATAACTGTATACAATGATTGTATTTTAACTAATAAATTCCACTTCCAAAGCAATGTTTTAATTTAAATGCCTTCATTGTATACCAGTGCATTACAAATTGCCCCTCTCCTTGAAGGCTGTTTAAATGTGCAGCAGACCTCTTAGGCATGTGATTACGTATCCATTTCACATTGCGTAGTTCTGCCACTGGCATATTTTCGCATCCATGAATGATGCTATTGTATTTCTTAGTTAAAAGAACTGAGAAGCCAACTCATTACCATAGTCTAGCCAGCATGTCACAGTGGTAAGGTATATCAGCATATTTACTGAAGAAAATTTCATGAACTAATGATGGTAGAGATTGGATCTTATGGTATTTGTGCTCTAGATAACTTCCCTGACATTTTTAGAAAAAATTGTTAATACAAAAGTTCAACTGATATATGATGCAATTAATTGGAATATTACAGAAAACATTAAGAACTTTTAATTCATCACCACAGTTCCAGTTCACCCTCATATACTAGCATTTAATATTGGCTCTATGCACAGAAAAATATTGAGTCCTGTCGTTAATTGCAATTACTTACATTCAATATTTCCTCCCTAACACTCAGGTTCATATGAATACCTCTTATAAAATGAGAAGTTGAGCAACTCCCCTCAACTACCAACAAATGTAAACTTATCTGATGTGTGAGAGTTGTTAACTAATATCAGCAGGGACATTGATTCATCACATAAATTTAATAACACGTAAGCTAATAGATTCAGAAATATTTGATTTGTTTGGACAAAGTTCCTCTGCAGCTACAATTAGGCACTCCTTTATAAATGTCCCATCATTAAAGGGCTGCAAATTTTTGTAATTGGTAAGGAAAGCTTGAAACTAGATCTATAGCTAATTCACTAGGAGTGCTCTTCAGCGTTTGCTTACATCACATCTTTTAATAATTTGAACTTATGTACCTGTTCCTCATATTCATACTCCAGCAAATGACATAGAGAAAACTTATGTTGAAGGTTGGATGTTTTTACATGTTGCAGTATTTTACGATACTAAATTTTGGCATTCCTCTATACTCAGCAAAAAAGTAGTTGACCTTTCGTTGCCTCTTCTGTTGGCAGTTTTGCTAGAAATTATGTAAACTGTTATTACATGGCACTATTTTGAATACTAGAGCAGCTGTACTCGCCAACTAGCTAATAAGTGCATTCCGTACAAGGTAAGCTCTGAACTGCAAAGTAGCTAGGGAGGTGAAAATGAATTTAACATATTAGGATTGTACCCGTTTTGAAGAACTAACCCTTTCACTGATATGGACATCATATGACGTCCCAAGTTAAAATGCCCCAGACCGATATGGACATGTATAGACGTCCTGCACATACATTCATTTAATGCTCATTTAACGCCAATTATTTTAATCTTCCTATTTTACAATAAATTTAAATTAGTTCTATAAGGGATGTATCTTCAAACCTGGATAAACACCCAAGGGCACATCTGCAGATTCACACCAAATAATATTGATTTCCTTGCAAACTTCTTTTTCGCAACAAACTAGACATTTTCGAAATGGTTGTGACTTTTTTGGTTGTGGGTGGTATCCTTTTAGGAAAGTGTTTTCTATCAAGTATGAGGAGTGATGTTGTGGTGAATTTCTTACCCCCCAGATAAAGAGGCCTCTGAGTATTATAATACTCAATTAGGTTACGAGCTATTTATATGCGCAAGTACAGGTGGGTGAATGTCTTGCATGAATTTACAGCTCTGAAAATTACTAAACAATTGTGCATGGTTACATCCAGTGCTATAAAAATACTTTTTTTACCATTTAACTGTTTTTCGTAAAGAGGGATAGCTAGTAATAGCTGATCCATATCACCCATATTTGACTTGCCATTTCCCCCAAACAATGGAGTAGCTAATATGCCATCTGTAGACCAGTGCACGTCACTGCTACCTATATTCTAAACATCTCCTTCATAATCGCACAACAAATCTTCCAGATTTTCTACAGTAATATCAGAAGCCTGTATACATCATACGCAAGCTAATTTATTTGCTACATAACCGGGATAAGCCATGGTTAACATTGAACTTTAACAATTTCAAATGTGCCATTCATTTAGCTCTTGATAGCTATAAGAAATCACTCTGAACACAGAGAGAGTATAAATAACTGAAAACCGCTGCCTAAGGCTACCAGAAACTGTAATAACAGATGATGCTGACAGGGAGTTTTCTTTCCAGCGTGTGTGTGTGTAACGCAACATATACTCGTATGACTATCGCTTGGTATAGCATAAATAAACTAAAAGCTAAAACCTTGAACTGGAGAAGTCGCTTGTGTAGCTATACATATATACATTCATTCGTATACACACAAAACAAAATGATCCAAATATTAGGCGCATTTGGCACAAAGAATGGCTTTTGCTACACTGAAACAAAGTAGTGAAATTTCAATGATTTATTAATGTAGTCTATACTTTTTTTGTTACTGCAGATGTACACTGTCTTTAATGAGTTTTAAACCAGTTTTTGTTTCGTTTAAATAACTTAATAAATACGGAAGATATGGAATATTTATGATGCATTATTACAGCATTTAACAATTTAAATGTCCTGTTCTGTTTATTTGGGTATCCGTTTCCGGCCCCTGAAGGGTTTAAATGGCCATCGGTGAAGCGGTTAATAAAATGCTATAAAAATTGAATATGAGTTTGCAAACATATCCACTTGTTTGAGGGAAAGGTTCCATTTATATGCTACCTTTAACTTAATGGTCATATTGGTAGCCTTTTATCTTTGTAACATATTGCCATATTACCAATGGTGTTAACTTGTATGCATTTGTTATTAGATTTCCTTGAGTTTTATACTTGAGATCCATATAGTCTTTCATACTAAAAACAAGGGAGTACAAGGAAAAAAATGTCAACCCCTGTCCCCACCAGTGGGGAGTCAAATTAGAGAGCTTGCACAACAGGCAAGAGTAATTTAAATGGGTTATGGTATTTCTCTTTTATTTAAGTACAGAGTTCCAGAACCAGTCATTTTATAGCTTAATGTGAATTTCAACAGATGTGATAATCACAAGTAAACCTGCCCTCCCCCAACAAGAAACTGGAAAAAATACACTGCATTTCTTAAAACATTCAGCATTTTTGTTGGTACCTGCTCTTAAATCCAGTCACTTTTTATATATTCCAGCACAACACAGCTAATCCTTTATTATTCCTTTAGTTTCTCTATTAGGAAAAAATAGGGATACTATAGTTCGGCCGTTCTATCTCCGGCTCTGACATTTCTCGAGAGGGGGAAGCAGGCTGTTGCCAGTTCTTTAGCGGGAATTTCAAGCAAAGGAACAATGCGTATTTCAAATATTTCATGTATTTGCATATTTCACGAACCAGTAGCCATATTATTATAATAGCGATAATAATAGGACTTACGAACACTAAACATCGGAATTCACGCACGAAAAATATACCAAAGAAAGTTCACCAAAGCAAGCCGCTATTAGGCCACGTGGCTCAAACAAATTTAAGCTGGCAACACGGTGTTGGTTTCGGGAGCCACGCCTACCAGCGACAATGCTGATTGGCGCTAGCAGACAGTTTTAACTTCCTGACCACGACACCGGATGTAGAGACTCCCAGTACTACCAACAGATGCAGTTAGTGTGTGTGTGAATGAAATATTCGAATAGAGTGGTGTTTTAATAAATATCTTGCATTATGATGAAATTGTAAATTGTATTTCAGTGTTTTAAAGTTAATATAGTCCTATATTTTCATTCTTAAGATAATTTTGAGGATATGTTTTCAATTGCTCATTACCGTATGTTGGTATTATTAGGTTTCCCCTTCCACCTTTTACAGTCGCAAAACGTCAGAGCCGGAGATACAACAGCCGGACAGTAGCATGTTTATTAGCAAAGTTACTAACACAGCCTTTTTATTTATAGCATTTATACACCACTGAGGAGGAATAATACAAATATTTAAACAGCATATGGTTGATCATCTCCATCTTCATGATATTTTATATATGTCTCTTTGTGCGTAAAGTCCTTTTTATCCTCTTGCCATCCTCTTGGTGGAGCCTTATCATACTTGAATGCTGTTTCGGTCTCTCCATACAGTTTCCTCATTTCTTCTATATCATCTCTGTAAGCAAATAGAGATGTGTTAAACAAAGTGCTAAATACAGTATTATGCCAAAGCACAGGAGAATGTGAGTAAACATTTGAGTAATCTAGATGGAAGAGTCTCGGAGAATGGGGAAATGCCGGTAGGTTAAACAATAGTGATCATAGTGCTGTTTAAAATTTACCCCATACAAAACTTCACACTCTCAAACTCAAGCCATATATGTATACTTCAGTGTGTTAAATTATAAACTAATTCTGAAAACAACTTAGCATAAAAATATATAACAATCAGACCAGCTGCATTTACCGGCATACCCCATGTATAGGGGTAATGCAGGTAGCCTTGGTTCCATGCATTTTAAATGGGTAAAACACTTTTTTTTTTTTTTTTTTTTGGAACATAAAATTATTGACTTTTTGAAAGAGGTTAAAATATATAACTCTTTTTCATACATAAATGATGCAAAAAAGTTTTTTGTTTTTAAAAAATGGTCAAAACAATTGACAGTTTAAAATTACTTCAATCTTGTATTGAGAAATTGTGAAAATTTCTAAGTCTTATCAGTCAGTCCTACTGGTTGAATGACATTAATACAAGTTATTCATTTAATGAACATATATTAAAACACAGACAAATTTTAAACTGTATAAATGTCATTTAGTAAGGCACCTATCACACTGAAAAGCTTCAGCAGATTCAGCAGCACTACAAAGAGAATGAATCCATGTTCCGCAGCTGGTACATCGAAACCATTCCTCCCCATCCTGACCAAATTGTCCACAGATGAAACAAATGTTTTCATCTTCCATACCTGGCAAATCGTCCATCTCATCATCATCATCATCATCATCACACAATCGATTTTCATTAATGGAATCGTCAGTCAGAAGACATTTTCCTTTTGGGTCTACGTGCGGACATTCCTTCTTTTTTAACACCCCCTTTCTTCACCTTTCTTAGGCCACACTTAGATGTGCCTTTGAATAGCTGCTTTACACTTGTTTTCAGTAATGAATTTTTTTTTAGGTCCCTTACTAACTTTTCAGCAACCAGTTGAAGTTCAGCTTTTTAGGTGTGGAGGTTAGAATTTCTGACTTTTGCTTCTCTCTTTGTTTTTTAGGCTTTGCCTTTATGTCACTGTTAATACTAGTGGATTCGGGTTTTCGAATACTTATGGTTGGATTTCGTTTCAAACCAATCCTTTCCTGCCAAACCCTCTTTTTCAGAAAACCTTATTTTTGTTCTTACATTCTTCGAAAGTGCTAAATGGGATGTTGAACA
>CM060956.1:66667501-66680185 GCA_030765055.1 Mantis religiosa | reverse complement strand
CTAGACGTAAGGGGTACCAAATTAAATTTTCCAAACCTTTATAACTATGCAGTTGCCAAAACAAAATTGGAAAATGCATATTCGCTTAATGGTACATATATTTCTGAAAGCTATAACTATAGTTTATGAATTACCTGTTTTTCTAATCCAATGGAACTGCCAGTGGCTCATCATTGTCGCTTACGTCAAGAGACAATCCATCATTATCATCTCCTGAGTCTTGCAAATGTACGTTTATAGGTTCCAAAATCTCGTCACGTGCTATTTCTTTCTTGAAATCGTGTTCTTGTAGGTTTTCTGCGTATCTCACGCAATAAGAGCACAAGTTATTTCTGTATAGTTGGAAATTTACCTTGGTCATTAAAGTCGATCACAGATCTACGCACAACGTTATTGTCAAAGTCACTTAAATTTGTAACTCTCTTCGGAGGACCAACATGTTTTCTGGGGACACAAATATTTTTACCCTTGGGATCAGATTTTCTTGCCTCTCACAAATGCGGGACACACTTGCTTAACCTACACCACACGCTTCAGCGTGGACATAGAACAAGACGTGAACAAGACCTTAAAAATAATACTTTGAGCCTCTTATACACGCCATTAAATTCACAGCAAGAAGCCATTCCACCATTTAACTCTTACTCTGCTGTTGTCTAAAGAATAATATTAAACTGGAACGTTCAAGAAGTTACGAAGAATAACATTGAAATAATATAATAAGAGAACAGAATAATATTGATTTTAACTCTCCAGAGTAAATAAAAACTACTTATCCAGCGTTCATTCATAAATATAAGCATACTACATTCTGCAGGCTAAAAGGAAATGAAGTGTTTGCTATTTCTCGAATAACACCTTCGCTTATTGAAAGTAATTATTATATCACATCATTATCAATAGTATATATAAATTTAAGTACTCAATAATTACAAGTATATGTACACACATAAAAACCAACCAATAATGACAGTGCTTCACCTCAGACTGAGTCGGTAAATAAATTGATATGTATTTGATTATATTACGAAAACTATCTGCGCTGATATACTTTTACATGGCTTTTAAACGGAAGAAAAGCTCAACAATACTGCTTTGAACACTCTAGAGTAAATAGAGATTACGAACCATTCATAAATAAAGGTATATGACCAGACTCGTTCTGCCAGGCCAGAAGGAAGTGTACATACTGTTCCCTCTCGCTCGAATTTAACAAACACTTGGCTTATTCCAAGTAATTCTTTTGTCACGTCATGTCAAACGCTAACGTTTCAAATCTGAGTAATTACAAACATGCGTACACGCATACATGCCAACTAATAATGCTTTTCATTTCAGTGCTTACGTCACGATGACTTGTTATAATATAGTGCTTTATTTATTTGTATTAGGAAAACTATTTGACCAACAAATGTGAGGTTTTCCCGGTTATGTTAGATAAATTACTCTCTATCTTCCGGATGGATCAGTTGTGGCAAAATATGAAGTTTTGTATTAGCGCAAATGCTATTTAATAGAGATTGATTAAGTTGGCACTCGTCACACACCTCTTGGGGTGATATACGACAACACAGCAGGACTCCGATTGGTTGCTAACCTAGCAGCACCCAAGGACAAATATAATTCCATTTGAAACAGTAGAAAGCCCAAAATATATACATATTATCATTAATAAAAATATTTTATGGTATTTAATACATTTTATGTTCTTTATGATGCAAAGTTCCAAAATAAACTAATTAGCACGTGCTATGGTCTTGTGAATAAATTATCCTAAAGTCTATATGAAGATAACTTTACTTTTGCTCTAATATGTGATATATCTAAAGCTTTTGACTGTGTGAGTCATGAAATTCTGCGCAGAAAATTGGAATACTATGGAATAAGAGGTCATAGTCTGAAATTGTTTGAATCTGACCTTGGCAATAGAAGACAAATCTTTATTGCTGAAGGGAAATCAATCACTCACAATGGAGGCAGGTCATATGGGGTGTCCCTCAAGGATTAGTATTAGGGCCATTATTATACATACTCTATACAAATGATCTAGCGATGAAAACATAAATGGTAGTTCTATCTTATATGCAGATGGCACAACCTTAACTATAATACACAAAACTTTTCAAAACTTAAAAATCAATATAAATGGTGTCATAGAATCTTTGGAAAAATGGTTTACCTACACTGGTCTGAAATTAAGTAAAACAAAAGTCAACATAATCCAATTTAATCACCTTAGGCAATACATGAAACATCTCAAATGTAAGGGCAAAGAGTGTAAATAAAATTTTAGGGATAAGTTTAGATGAACGACTTAGATGGACCAACCACATTGATTACATTGTAAAAAAACTGAATACGCCTTACTTTAATATATATTGCTTTGCACAGATAACTAGTCTATAAATAAGAAAGATATTATGTTTTAGTTATTTTCAATCAGTACTTGAATATGGTATAATTCCATGGGTTAGTGGTTCTGGGGGAGATAAAGTATTTAAAATTCAGACAAAGATAATAAGGGTAATGATGCATGTCGGTTATAGAGAGTCATGTAGACCAATATTTAAACAATTAGGAATACTTACACAGCCATCACTATATTTATACAACTTAATCGAACATGCACATACCATCCAGGATAATTTTTTGATCAGTCAAAACCATCATAACTATGATACACGACTTAAAAGCAGCATAAAATTTCCAGCCCATAGACTGGCCTTGTTTAAAAAAGGCCCCTACTATATAGGAATTAAGGTATTCAACAAATTACCACTGTCAATTCAGAAAGAAAAAAGTAAAACACTGTTCAAATGTTAAGAACCTATTTATTAAGAAAGCCTATTACTTTGTTAAAGAATATATGCAAGATGACATAAACGAATTATTAATTTTTTTAGCTGTATCGTTATAAGCAATGGAAAATATATTTATTCCTTTGTATTAATAACTAATTTTATATGTAATTTTTACATTTTAATATGTATACTGACGAGACACCAGTTTACGAGCGTTGCTCAAATATGTAAATTTGATTTGGTTTGATTTACCGAACGGGGTAGCTCAGGTAGATTCCTCTGTGACCCGCAATCGAAAGCCAGGGTTCAATTCCCTTGATCAACCTACCTGACCCAAGGGTATTTTAAGGGGTTTTTCCAGGTCTCCAAGCAAATGCTGGGATGTTAATTACATCCCCAAAATTTCTTGTCCCTCCATTTCATCTCCATTAACATTTCACACCATCTCTCATCTGGTGGTCTCTTTCAGGATAGAAGGGCGGTGGGAGTCTTAGCACTGTCGTTACTCCTTGGATTAGCAGGATGTGTCTCCTCTCCTATCGTCCTTCCCCCGGGAATGCCTCACCTGGGGCTTAGGAAAAATTAGCCGCAGATTTCGTTGGTGAATCCCCTCCGTAATAATCCTAATCCTATGCTTTATTAAAATCCACTTACTCCTGTTAACCTACGTGTAACGCATGTGAATCTTGTGAAGCACCTGCTGCTGTTGGGCATCACAAGTATTGGAGATTCTTTCCAGTTTACATCCTCCAACATTTAAGTCATTTCGGAAAATGGGTGAAACGATACTCAAATGAGCTTAGGGCCCATAGGGCTTAGACTTACTCGTCATTCATATTTTAGGATAAGGAAAAAAATCGAGGAATGCCTTACCCAGATAACGTCCAAGATTCAAATACAGAACCTTTTGAAGGTGAGGCGTACAGGCTACAGAGGTGGTTGATTAATAGAGATAATTAAATTATATATACTAGGGGTGTTCAAATGAAAAGGTAAGAATCGTCTTAACAACCAAAACGATTGAAATTTGAATGTGCCTCTTTGGGATGACGTAGTGAGACATCTAGAGACACGAATATAGTATCCGCTTGGTTGTACACGTGCGCAGACGCCCGCACATGACGCAAGAGAGAAGCAGGCAGTTGTGAGTTCCGACCAATCGACGAGGCAGTTCGTGTGAGGACATCCTAGCGTTTATATTGTAAAATTCGACAATAGAGAAACGGCGAGGTGTTATCAGATTTCTCACTGCGAACGCGGAAAATGTCAAACCGAACGATATTTACCGCTGGGTGATGGCCATATACGGGGGAGACTCTGTGTCCAATACAGTTGGACAGCCATCATAGACTGGCCATTATAGACTGTGTTGCAGAATAACATGGTGTAACAGTTTGTAGATCGACCCAATAACATTGTGAATTAACCGCTATAGAAATGCTAACGCGTCACATAAAGGGGCATGTAGGACTACCTAACATTATATTTAAGCAAAAAGAAGTGGTGCGTTTAATAGACAGTGGTTTTGAATCAGTCATCCCAATTCAGCGGTTAAATTACGTCAAACACATTTAAAAGATAGAAGATGATATATGCGAAGCAAATCAGCAGCAGAATGATATCAAACCCTTAATCATTAGGTTAATCAGCACTTGCTCCTGAAGTGACCCCTGTTCTTGTAAAAGCAGTGTCTAGGCTAATAGGCACTTCTCTTTGACTGTTTAACACATGTCGTTTCAAGGTAAAATTAAGTGTATTACATTTAGGTGAAATATAAAGTGCTGGCAACTATTAAGAGAAGATAATAAATTGAGGCATAACTTTACCCCATTAGAAATTAACTAAAATATATACAATAACTTTTACTCTAATGAAACGGTAACAATACAATTATGAATATAATGACCAAATACTCTCCAATAATAACAATTGGTGAATGATAGGTAATCGCGGTGTTGTATTATAGGCGGCAACGTTATGCGGATTCTCTCCATAGGAGCCTTTGTGCTTTCATGACGTGAAAACCGCTATAGTAGGAATGGATATGGCCAATTTTTCTATAGCGCAGGTATGTTCATTTCTAGGCACACTGTAATAACATAGTACCCAGGAAAAGTAAAGAGTTTTATTCCTTTGGTGAAGCGAGTAGATTTTGTGAAAAAATAACACCTTCCACTAGTCTAAGTTGGACAAATCTGAAAGCGAGCGAGGGTTTGTATCACATTATGGAAGTCACACTAGTTCGGCAGAATAGAAATAATTAATTTACATAACAAATCGCTGAGTTTGAAGCTTTAAATTGGTTTAGTTTACTTATTTAATCCAGATAGTGAAACAAAATATGACTATAAACCCTTTGACTATTGACAACAATATTGCCTTGTGTAAGTGAAGGGTTACCTAAGGAACTTACGAGCCGTCGTATCGATCGCGTGATATACACAAACATGGGTCACTTTGGAAGCGTAGACTATAAATGTTGGTTTGTCGGAATCGAGTAACTTTGTGTGGTTGATATGCGTTTTCTCTAAATAGGCTTTCGTCAGGGGTTTTTTTTTTTGTAAGAAGAGGATTATGGGTCTGAATAAATATAAGTATAGAGATATTTCGTCATCCCTTCAAGTAGTAGATGGCGTGGTAGTAGCTTCCAATGTCGTTCTTTGCTGGCGTAGGTTGAATTCCTCCGTAACACTTACATTGCATCCTGACTAGTCTGCCGTAAAGAGTAAATTTGGTTAGCAATCCCTAGTAACACTGGATATATGTGGTTATTTACACGGTATATTAAAGCAGGTACCGCATTTGAAGTTAACCTGATCGCTTTTGTTAAGTATAAACCTGACCTGCAAAGACATATACTGATGTTGCACAACAGGGTTTCCTAGATTGTCTGAACTTGATACCGTTATAACATTGTAAAAATGCTCATTACAGGGGGAAATGACAATTTGACTACAAAATAGCGTGAGCCAATGTGAACGAAAGGGTAGGTAGGTCTAAGTAGAGATATTGTATTGACACCAGTGTACGAACCCACTCCTTGTTTTTAAAATCGACACACATATTTTGAATGAGAAATTATCACAATATATGCTCAAGACCAACATTAGGTATATATCTCGCTAGTATGTATCTACATATATAACTGATCAAACTGCGTAAGCTTTCACGGCCAGTGTCATAATATAAAAACTGATTATCCGGGCTTGTGGGCCGTGGTCTAGTTAGGAATCTCCTTCCAGACGTTTCGTCCGAAGCTGCGTCGAACATCCTCAGTGGCGTTGCCTTAACTCTCTCGTAGACTCGGCGATGACTGACACGGAGCCCTCAACTCAACTGAACTCCATGCTGGCGGGCTGTTTGGAACAGCCCGAAGGGTGGTCAAATCGTGTACCTGCTCTGGAAAGAGCTTAGCCACGTAGTGGCGGGATGTGGATGTTGCAGAATGACGGGTGTAATTTAAGTGGGAGTAGTGAAGGGAGGTAGCATGTTGCTCCTCAGGGAATGATAAACCGGGTGCTACGGACAGCGTGCACCGCTGGTGGATTAGTTAATAAACTAGGAAGAAGGTATGTATAATTTTGAATATTCCAGAATAAAGTTTTTGGATTAGCTGAAATTTAATTTAGGCTGGAATGGGGATCATGTGGTTACCGGTAGTGACTGCAAGACATGCGGTGTAACCGGTATCGCTTTAAGCGACGCTCACGAGATACATAATCCCCAAGGGATCTGAAGAGGGCGCTCTGATGTTGGGGCAAACCCTCGAAGAATTTTGTCGCCGGCGCCTAATTTCATCCTCCACATATCGGAGGGATGAAGCCTGGTGAAGTAATCTCACGGGGAAACTTGTGCAAACAACAAATAATCCGAAGAAATTTACTCTGTGCACGTTGGAGCAGAACTAGGTGTGAGCCTGGGGCCATACCCCAGACTTCGCAGGCATAGAGCATGATAGGGAGGACCAGAGACATAAAGAGGCGCAACTTTAGGGGAACAGACATCGCAGACCGAAGCACAGGGTATAGTGATGCCACGGTACCAGGGGGGTGAGTGTGTGGTGTTTTAGGGCCCGTCGACAACAAGGTCATTTGGCCCCCACACGACCGATGAGCTTCCTCCTGGATGTGCTCCCGAAAAGTTAGGCCCTTGTCCAGCTTGACTCCCAAGTACTTGATTGAATTCTCCCACCTGATCCCTTGCCCGAAGTAGGTAAATTGGGGGAAATTGGCGGGAAAGCGGCGCTTGGTGAACAATATCGCTTGGTTTTTCTCCGTATTAATGGACAATCGCCAACGCCTGCACCAATCCTGAAGGAGGATTAGGTAGCGTTGTATGGGGTTGAAGGTTCTGCGTGGATGTCTGTTTGTTGAGAAAAGCAGCACGTCGTCAGCATATTGTGCTATGTTGACGTGTTGTTCAGTGGGAAGGTCAGCCACGTAGACGCTGTAGAGCATCGGGGATAGCACAGAACCTTCGGGGACTCCGCCGCGGATAAACCTTCGGGTAGATGTTTTTCCCGCCACTGTGACAGTGAAGAATCTATGTTTTAGGAAAAAGTGAAGAAGGTGTATGACTTGAGTGGGTAGCTCCAGTTGGATGAATTTGTACAGAAAACCCGCGTGCCAGGTGGTAGAGAAGGCCTTTTCCACGTCCAGAGAAACCGCCGAGGTGAATGCCTTGTCCTGGAAACCCAGGGCTGCAGCTTACACCACGCGCAGCGACTGCTGTGACGTAGAGTGCCCAGGACGAAAGCCAAACTGGTGAGGAGTGATGGCTTGTATGTCACCCAGAAGGGGGGACAAGCGGGCTAAGAAAAGTCTCTCGAAAACCTTCGAGAGAACAGAAAGGAGGCTAATGGAGCGGTAGTTGGCAGGATTAACCAGGTCTTTCCCTGGCTTCAAGACCCTCCGCACGTCTCCGTCCTCGAGATTCATACGAGACATCGTGTCCTCCCACGCGCGCACTCTGTGCTCACGTAGGCGGGCACGAACCTCTCGGCACAATCGCCGATGAAGCCCTCGATAATGAGGCGTGCGGTGTCCCTGGTAGAGCTGCTTGCTGCCCATGAACGGCGAATAAGGAGTAGGATGTCCAGGGGAAGAACATCCGGATGAAGAGGGGCTAGGGTGATAACTGTAAGGTTGCGGACCGTTCGCTTCACGACTGAGGTGAAGGACGAGACCGCGGCCTCAAGGGAGGGGATGTCGGATATGTTGGGGTTGGGGGAATGGAGTCATTCAGGCAGACTTTGACGCAATCCCAGTCCACATCCTGGTTTTGAGACGTCATGATTGGCAATCCGTGTATTAACCTCAGCAAGTACTGGGTTGTGATCTGAATGTAATTCGTTGAGCGAAGTGAGTGAGAAATGAAATGAAAAGCGTTGATGATAGCGAAGTCGATATGAGATGTGCGACCCCGACCACGTGGGGAATGAGTGGGTTGCCATGAGCCCTCAATTCGAAGGTGAGAGTCCGCATCTACCATGCGGATAATGTCACTGCCTCTCCTATCTTCTCGGGGACCATGATGCCAACGCTGATGTTTGGCATTGAAGTCCCCGGCCATAATGACATTAGGACGTAGGGAAAGAATGGATTGGTAGTCATTAGCTACGAACTGTGAGTGGGGAGGATGGTAGGCAGATACTACCAGGACTTCAGAACCGCCAAGGTTCACGCAAGCTGCCGTGGCTTCTAGTGTCTGGAGTTGTGGAAGCTGGACAGCTCGATGGACCACACTTCTCCTCACCAGGATTGCTGTGCCACCTCCTCGGCGACCGGCACTATCCGTTCGGAGACAGTGATACCCCGAGAAATGGAAGGGAATCTGGGGGTGGAGATGGGTTTCCGACACCAAGATGAGGTCCAAAACATTGGATCTTGCAAAATGTATGAGCACGTCCCGTTGAACCGCCACTCCAGCGGCGTTCCAGAGCGCGAACCTGAACGAGGTACTAGACTTAGTTCGTGCTGCCATCCTGGGCCGGCTGGATAAAGGAGGTCAGAAGGGCAAGCCCCTCCATGGCTGTCACCATGCGGGTTGCCGAGTCTGGAGTGGAGGTAAACCGCACCAGCAGTTCAGAGAGTCGCTCACCGTGGGACTGTAACAGCTGATACAGCCACGTCAGCAACTCCGACCGTGATGAGAAGGACGGAGTAGTGTGGAAAGATTGGGACGGGTTTGTGTCCTAGGACTTCGAAGGTGAGGAGTGTCGTAGGGCTGGCCTACCTTTGGCTTTCTCGTCCCTTTTCTGTCGAGCTGGCTTGGGTTCACCAGATCCGCTCCCAGCCTCGGAATCCGAGTCCGCCCATTTGGCTGCCTCACGACCCTCCTCCCTTCTGGGAGTGGCTCTAGGTGGGGCTGGAGCTTTGTGTTGTTTTGAGCGTTTGGTTGTGCGGGTGTGTGTATCCTTGGGGGGTTGTGTCTTACCCCGCAAAGGCGTCGAGCCACCGGCTGGTTTGCGCACCACCTCAGCAAAGTATGGGGCACTATTGGAGCCAGGCATTTGTTGCCGTGGTGCTGTGGAAGAGGTTACCCACTCCGCTACTGGCTTAGAACGGGTGTTCTGGGTTATTGGCCCTGGAGCTGGTCTCCTAGAGGCAATAACCGCCTTCCTGGTAGGGCAGCCTCCATAGCACGCTATGTGCCCTCCTTTGCAGTTGGCGCGGGTCGGAACTTCCGTGATGGCACGGGGGCAGTCCTCTCTGAGGTGCGCCTGCGGTGCCGTATGTAGTAAAAGCGGGCTTTAAACACTACACATTTTTTTTTTCTCTGAGGTGGGTGCCACCGCAAAACAAGCAGCGAGGTTTGCGGTGGCAGAAGAGGCTGGAGTGATTAAACCCCAGGTATCGGTAACACTGAGGGGGCCCGCCAGAGCCGTTGGCTGGTTCCAGAGTAACCCGGAGGTAGCAGATGGTGCCTACATCATCCAGCTTAACCTCGGGGTCGTTTACCCGCTCCACCACTACTAGGAACAGGGGAAGGGGAGCTTTAGTTCCCTGGCGATCTGGAGCAGGTCGAGTGAGCTGCTTCACAATTCTTGGAATGATGCCCTGGCGGGTGAGGTCTGCCCTTATGTCATCCACGGAAGTGTCCGCGGGTAACCCTCGGATGTCTCGGCGTACATCACGGGCCTTATTCAGGCCAAAGGTGAAGTGTGGAATTTTCCTCTGCTTGAGTTGCAGCAGAATTTTGGTGTAGTCCCCCTCATTCTTTGCGTGGAAGACAAATCGGCTCTTAATCTTTTTCACCGAGCAATCATTCTCGAGGGTCGGCATGACCTCCTTAAAGAGGCCTACCGCCCCCAAAAAGTTGTCCACGATGATTGGCGGTATGTGCCGCCTTTGTCTTCCAGCCTGGTTCTGGCCGGAGGTGGGACCTGATCGGGTAGACTGGCCAGAGGGCACGCCCTCTGCAGCAAGTCTTGCTGCTCTCTTGATTCTCCGTGACCTTACTTCACGGAAATCCTCACCGTCCTCGCCATTCGACGAGAGGTCCGAGAAGCTGGGCTCCTGGCCTCCCTCAGACGCCGAGGAGTAACAGGAGTTGCAGGAGAGCACGGATGTCCTCCCACTCCTAGTCTGGAAACTGCGCTCACTAGTGCGCTCGTCGTCGGAGTCAGACTCCGCAATTTTGCCTACACGAGAAATAGCTTCCCGCGAGACGCCCTGGTGAGTTGGATGTTCTAGAAGTACCACTTGCCCTTTCCGCTGTAGCGTTGTTGGCAAGGTTTCCTCTTTCTTATACCTCCAGTGGAGGTGCCTGGGTTGGCCGTAGCGACCGGTTCATCAGACCCTGTACGGGTCGAGGTGGATGGAATGGCAATAGCTTCTGCCATACTGGAAAAATTTGCAAGTGAAATAAAGAAGGTAAAACTAGTGGAAAGAGGGGTGCAAGCAGGTACTCTAACGGCCCTGCTGCCGAAGGTGCAGTGCAATCAACCACCCTACGGGTGTCCTCTAGGCAGAGGGTGCTAAACAGCTTGCAACTCAGAGGACCGGACACCTGTTATACGGTATGCGCCTTACCCAGTCACTATGGACTGGATGGCTATGGACTTGAGTCGCCCCGCTACCTGTGATGCCTTCTTGAAGATGGTGAAAACGAAGGCTTCTGAAGGTTGTCCCACAGAAGAAGGCCTGCTATTGCTGCGTTTTCTGCGACGTCCGTCTCAGAGTAGCGCAATTGCCGGGAGCTTCCCTAAGGTCCCTCCCGATGATGACAATCCGCTTGCTCCGACGCTTCGAAGTCGCTAGATGGTCTCCCTGGGGAGGCGATGTTTACCCTTCGACGTCTCGAAGGGAAGTCATTCGGATATCATGACTCGGAAAAAAATCAAAAATTCCACACGGAGCCCTTCGTCTTCACGGTCTTTATACGTTCGGCGCGGGTTGGCGGAGCTAGTTCCTGGTTGCTCCGGTCTTCTGTTATTGGTTCGGGTGCTGCGGGGGGTGGGTGGTTGCTTTTATTGTCTATGCTTGATGTTGTGGCTGAGGCAGTTGGTCGCGTATGGTCCTGGATTTGTTGATGGTTCGGTTTCCTGCGTGCTTTTTGTAATGCTGGATGCCAGGCTTTATTTAGGCGTTTGGTCAGTCATCGCCGAGACTACGAGAGAGTTAAGGCAACTCCACTGAGGATGTTCGACGCAGCTTCGGACGAAACGTCTGGAAGGAGATTCCTAAATAGACCACGGCCCACAAGCCCGGATAATCAGTTTTTATATTACATGTATAACTGTGTGGGATGGCGGCACTCAAATTATTAGTGGGCATTACATCGGAATCTGGGAATTCAATTTTCCATCTGTCAGTTAGAAATTCCATCTCGAAAAGCGTCTTCCCAATTTTACAAAACTATTCAAATTATCAGACTTCTCAATTTATATTTTTCGAATATCATTCCACCAGTTACACCAAACAACAGTGACTCGTCACCGAAAACCTAGGTCGTACTGCTACAGACAATCTGAAGGTGTTGGTCCTGAAAATACGGTAGATGATCTCCTGTAGGAATGCCCTATTTTGGAATGACAGTGCAGCAACTTCAAGATAGTAACAACATCTATGGTCAATAAGGTACGCGGAAATGCTAAATGTATATATATATATGTATATATGAAGCCATTTGTGTATTTTGTGAATAACATTCACTTTAAACGACCCTAAAACTAATGAATGAAAGAAATGACACAGTAGTACAACATTGAAAATATTGTAAATATTTTGCAAACTTTATAGTAGCTCGTAAAAAATGTTAGACTATTAATTAAATGGTACTAATGCTAAATTATGTACAAAGCTGCAAATCAATATACTAGCTAATGTAAGACGTAAACACACATTGCAAGCCAAGTAATGTTAGTAAAAGGAATGGGGCACAGCGTTAAACTCAATAAAAAGAACTTAAGAGGATAAAGGTTGCTCATTCAGCTACATACCAATACTAAAAATGGGGACCCAAATTCTTCAAAATAATTTAATGTTTTAACGACAGGTACAAGGACCTCCACATTGGAACTAATATCTATACTCCCTGAAACGTATTTTTGGAGTACTTCACTTCTTTAAGAGTCAGGGGTTCCGCCCCGCCATAATTAATAAAAACTGTTCACCACCGTTGTAATAATAATGATGACGATACTGCTAATTATGATGATTAGGATGATAATAATAATAATAATGATTATGATGGGGTGGTGGTGGTGATGATGATCATGGTGATCATGGTGATGATGATGATGATGATGATGATGATGATAATAATGATAATAATAATAATAATAATAATAATAATAATAATAATAATAATAATAATAATAATAATAATAATAATAATAATAATAATAATAATAATAATAATAATAATAATAATAATAATA